>CAUYRT010043975.1:0-241082 GCA_963574885.1 Lepilemur ruficaudatus
CAGGATCCACATCTTTCACCTCTCACAAAAATTAATGCAGAACTTTTAAAGGGAAGGTTTTCAGCTTCAGACGATTACTGTGGTTAACTATTCTAACCAGCCCATCTCGCCAAAGTAAAAGCCTGTGAACTGCCAGCCAACCACGTGGGGGGCTGGCACCACCTGGGAGTTTTAACAGAAGACTTAACCTGCCTCAGGGATGCAGGCCAGGATGCAGTTCCCAAAAAGACTGGGGGAAGTTTTAAAAAGACAGAAATTTTTTTTGTCCTTTTTTCCCCAGGCCATTGTCTGTTATAGAAAATCTTCACTGCAAAGAAGAGTCATTCATTAAGCACCTCATTCCTTCCTCCTCTATTTTCATCTACTTCATCTCTTGCTTTTCCTCAGTGAAAGTGGCACATTGATTAACTATTTATTCTCTTTCAAATCTGTACTCTCCATGAGTCATTGCCTTACTCTTTAGTGCTTTCCACAATTTCATGATTAAAATTCATTTTCCTTTACCTCTCCTTGTACAAAGCAGAACAAAACAAAGCAAAACTCTTGCTTTATTCTCAACTTAATTAATGTCTTCACTGTTTTACCAATTAATCCAGGTAAGAAGACTTAAAAATAAGCCACAATTCTTCCTCTCCAATCAATGTCACCATGTCCTGTTATTTCGGCATCTTAGTGTCTGTCAGGTTCAGCCCCTCTTTTCCAGCCTCACTGCAACTGCTTTAGTTCAGGCAGATCCTGATCATTTCTCACCTGGTGAATTATCAAACTCCTGACAGCCTCTCATCTGCCCTTTCTCTTCCTCTCTAATCCCCATCTCATCTTTTCTCTGCATACAGAGTAATGTCTAAAATATATGCATGATAATAATAATAACAATGATAATAATAATAATTGATGTTTATTATTATATTATAACACTGAGCTAAGTGAGCAAAAATCATTAACTTGTTTTGGTCTCCAATCAATTCTATAAGTTTGCTCAAAGAATGAAGAATGATAGTATTATTCCAGCTTTATGAAAGAGTGCTAAGAGCTTAAGTTGGTTGCTTTGTTACTTTGCTAAAATTAAACACATTTTCAAAACCACCATATCACACTTACCACTTGTTTACTTAAAACATCTCTGTATATTACTTAAATAGAATCCAAATTTTTCTTAAGCAAGACATATAGAAATCTTTTTAGTCTATCCAAAATCTGTTCCACCAGTCTCATATATTGTCTTGTTTCTACTGAGTTTCTTCCTATTATTGTACACTGTTTCTCACCCCTATACCTTTCCCCACGCTATTCTCTCTGCCTCAAGTGCTATCGCTCTTCTCTACCCCGTGAGCTCCTTCAAGTGGTATATGCTTTATAATTTCTTTCTACATTTTAGTAATAGTTTACAAATAATGCTATTATTATAATTATCTCATCGTGATTAATTTCTATTTTGTTTTGTACAATAGAGTAGTGATTCTCAAAGTGCGATCCAGGGACTGGGAAAGGTAAAAACTATACTCATGACAATAATAAAACATCATTTATACTTTTAACTCTGACTTTCTCACAAGTGTACAGTGGAGTTTTCCAGAGGCTTCCTAATATGGGATGACATAAAAAAGATTGAGTGTAAAAGTGGGTAGGAAGATCCAGCTGTCTTCTATTAACTCATATATTAAGTAGATTTGCAAAATATAGTAAAATATTACTCTTATTAATATAAGAATAAATAAATAAATTTTCTTAATAAATAAATAAAAACTTATTACAGCCCTCAATAATTTTAAGAGTGTAAAGGAGCCTTGAGAACAGAGAGCTCGAGAATTTCAGTAAAATAGCATACATTATTGTGAGCATGAAGCGTGTGTATTATTCACTCTTCAACCAGAGTCTAGCTGAGAGCCCAGCCCACACCAGTAGATTTGGTATGTTTATGTGTTCGTTTGCCAAGAAAAGAATGAAGTTGAAATAGTTTAATAGAAATTGAGAACTTACCTCAATCATCCTTGTGATTAAATTTGAATCACTGTATAGTAATTGATGTAGAGCGTAAAAAAATAATCTTTGGTTTCATTATTATGTCTTATATGTACTTGTAACTAGTCTCAGGTGTTTGGAAATTAGAATAGCATAGAGGCTACCGCAATGCAATACACATAACGATCATTTTATTAACTAAAATGTTAGTTAGGATTCTGTGTAGACCAATCTCAAACAAAAGTGCCATAGCATTCCAGTTGAAATTGTAGTGACAAACATTTAAAGTAACTACATATTGGTTGACTTCCATTCTCATCCATACAAAAGTAATGTACTGAATATGATGTCAATTTCCTTATGTTTTTCTGGATCTAATTCACTCTGTATCATATTTTTTATTTATATATATATGAATACCTATAACATGAAAACTTTAGTGGTTATTTATAAATACTCATCATCATCTACTTTATTTGGAAGCATAATAGAAAAAGCATACAGCTGTCCAGCCTGAACAATGCCTGAAAGAGTCTAAAGAATTGATACATTGCAAAGGAAGACTATAAGCTAGAGGATAGTCCAGAAATTTAGATTTCAAAGTCCTGGGCACATTGGATAGTGTACAAAACAGCTTAGTTCATTTTGTACTTCTTGAGTATTAGACTATAAGTAGATCTAGAAAATTTATTTTTGATGTGAACTATTCAAAATCTCCCAGTTAAGATTAGAAATAAATATCATGACAATGGAATGAAACATGTTTCTCTCACAGCTTGGTGCTTGGACTTAGATTTTCGCATTATGTTTACAAAATTTTGCAAAACTTGGATTGACTCAGGTCTAGGGAGATCTCAAACTTGTTTTTATCCCAGATTAAGATGGCTTCATTTTCTCATTGTGAGTACTACATGTGTCAGGTAAGTTCCAGGAGACACAGATTCCAACTTTTGCTCATGATGCTGCCAGAGGAGCAAGGTCTGTACCAGTGGGCACAGTTTTCAGACGGGGCTCTCTCTGCAAGCTGGTGTCTATCATCCTTCACTCTTTTCTGGAATCACCCCTGCTCACCTCTCCTGTATTTCTGCACATTCTAGGCACTTTTGAGGAAGTTCTAGGGTATGGAATGATGGAATGCTTCCAGTTAACTTTCCCTAAATTAATGGGTTAAAAATTTTTTTCAACTGCTGGTTTTCAGATGTCCCCAGGAAACTTGAAATGTGCTTTTGAACATTCAGAAAAAAAATAAAATCTAAGAACCACTCACAAGACAGTAAGTACGTTAAAGTTTGCCTGATCTGTAGTTTTCTTATTGCAATAGTGTGTAGTTTATTAGGTGTGGAACTAATATGGATTAGGCAACACACATCAGTGCAGATCTTGTTAAGCAGTTATTGGGATTGTGACACCACAGCTTGGGCTGCTTTACTGCAGAAGATGTATATAGTGTTCTGAACAAAAGTACATTATAGGACTAGATCTAAATTGAAAGAAGTTCCTACAATATCACTCTATCCTAATCAATCTACAGGTCCTCTTTTGAAGTAGCAACAGCGTTTTTATTGCACATTGGCAATTCGAAGAAGCATTTATTCAGGTTTTTTTTTTTTTTTTTGGTCTAGCTAGTCTTAGTTTCTTCCCCAAAGTGGTGCTACCACTGCATTATTTCTTCTGCAAGCATCAGAGAGGCCCCCACACAAGCCTGGGCTTCCCCATGAGTGTGTGAGTTGTCAGGGAACAACTGATTCTCTCAGGCACAATGGGACAGGCTGCCACTACCACCACTGCCACCACTGCCTCAGTGCCACGGTAGGTTTTTGAATGGATGAAAGAACATAGAAAGGGAGCAAAGGTACATGATGCTAATATTGTAAATTGATATTTTTTTCATTATTTCTTTTAAGCATTAACAACATTTGTCAACATGTATGAAAGTTGATTCCCAAATATAACATCAGAAGAGAAACATTTTATTCTCAAAGCATATATATTTTGATTTATTTTTTTCTATCTCTAAGAACTTAGCAGTTTCGATCTTGTACATGGCAAATTCTACCACAAATAAGCCCTAATAATATGTATAAGAGAAAGGCTTGCAAAGGATTCTGAGATGTGATATATCTGGTCTATGTGGCTATTCTTTAATTATTTAAATGTGGGATATTCAGATATTTATAAGAAATGGTATCTATTCCTTTCACTCTATTTTGAATCTCGATTCTTCAGTGATCAAGTACAAAGGTTACACTTTCTCCTTTTTCTATAATATCATTCAAAAGAAAGTATATAGGAAAAAGTAAAATGAAGTCATTCATCTTAGGGGAGATGAAGCAATCAGGGATTTAAGATTTCCCAGGGATTATGCAGGTCACCCAATTTCATAATGTACAAAAGTAACGAAGATCAGCCTGAAGTCCTCTAATGTTTTTTGGTCTATCACACTCCCAAGGGTAGATTGAAAACCGTGACCACAATGTTTTGCAGCTTTTACCGTCAAGGAGTGATGTCTGCCTCTCTAAGTCTTGAGTCAGGACTGGCCTTGTGACTTGCTTTGACCAATGGAAGGCAACCTAGGTGATGTAGCTTCTACTTTTGAGCTCTTGAACACTGCTTTGAGGATGCAAGGTTGAAAAAAAAGCCTAGGATAAAAAGCCTCATGGGAAGAGAGGTGCAGCCATTCTAGCTGTACCAGTTAAGTCCATTTCCAAGCTTCCTCCCACAGCTGAATGCAGTACATTATGTGAGCTCAGGTGATCATAAGAATCATCCAGTCAACCCACAGAATTGTAAGATATAATAAATCATTATTACTTTAGGTTTTGAGTTATAATATTATACAGCTATAAACAACTGAAACAGATACTGATATCTAAAAGTGGGATGTAATAGGTAATGGACACACTCTGATAATTCTGTCTTTTAACTGAATAGTTACATTACTTGAAAAAGTATATTAAAAATATTCATTTCTAAGGATACTGAAACCTTATATTCTTTGAAACATTATGGAAGCCAGGACATTTTGCTATGTTCTTTATCATATTTTTTCCCTTTGAACACTAATCTATAAAACCATTCTTATTTTTCTTTATTTCTTGTACATTTGGGAGTATTCTTCTAGCTTTTGTGTAAATTTTTTTTTTTTTTTTTTGCAAATTTCCTTGCCTCTTCTGTGCCAGCTTATCATATCTCCGCATATTACCTTTCAACATTCTCTGTGGTTTCCTAGAAGCAAGGGCAGTTTCTGGTGTGTGTTAGTCCCCAATAGTCTCTCCATCCTTCATTGGTTTAATGTTTAGAAGCAAATGAGCCATTAAGATAATAATCCTTGTTCTTACTTTTTTTGCCCTGAGGCTCGTTAGTGTGCATTTCTTTTCACTGAATCTAGTCATTGCTTTCATCAAGTCAAGTTATTGTAAAGGTTTTTACAATTTTTTCCCTTTTTCTTATGCTCACCATTCTAATTTCATTTTCATTGACCTTTTGATTGAGTCTCATTGCCAGACATAATTACGTTTCTGCTTCAGGATAGCTGAGTGGTTAAAATGCCTGGCTCTGCCAAGCATTCCTTTCTAGCTACGGGATCTTGGTTAAATTACTAACCTTCTCAACTGTATAACAGAATATTAGTAGTAACCCAAAATAATATTTATTAAACACTTTTCATGTGTTTAGTACTTCTGCACATAAACCCATCTAGTATTACACTAACCCTATGGATTTACTTATATTGGAGTTGTTGGAAGTACTGTGGAAACTGTTTTCCAATGTCCTATGTAGTACATGGAGATTGTACATTATATTTGCTTAAACCAGTCAAAAACAATGATAATGAACTTTGAAATTAAGCAGTATTGTTCAGTGGGTAGAAAATAAGCTGCCCCAGAACAGAGCAACTAGAATAACGGAGTATTTAACATATACTTCTGGCCGCAAATATTCAGGGCTCTCCTGGCATATTCTATAGGACCTGAGTCTGGTAGACGGGTGGAATGAAGCTGCCTTATTGCAAGGACATATTTGACAGTAGGAAGAAACCCTGAACACACAATTCACCTACTTCCTAATGCAGCTAGATGTTTGTGAACTCTTGGCCCTGCTAGTCATTATTCCCAAGAAGGCATAGCTCATAGTTAAGAGACCTCTTGTTATAGGGCATGGCATGTAGCCAGACCATTAGTAGGTCCTCAATACATACTTGTTGAATGAAAGAGCAAATAAACTCCAGAAAACTTGGTCAGACAACTTGGGTTTGCATTCAGTTTGTTTTTCTGCTAAAGACTGTCAATGGAAAAAAGCCAAACTCTGCAAAATAATTTTAAAAAGATTTATTCTGAGCCAAATTTGAGGACCGTGATGTGGAGCCACGCCAAAGAAGCCTTGAGCAAGTGGACTCACTGTGGTTGGGGTACAGTTTGGTTTTATACATTTCAGGGAGATAGGAGTTTACAGGTAAAGTCATAAATCAATACGTGGAAGGTATACATTGGTTTGGCCCCAAAAGGTGGGCCATCTCTAAGCAGGGGCTTACAGGTTATACGTGGGTTTAAAGATTCTTTGACTTGTAATTGGTTAAAGACATGAAACTTTGTCTAAAGCCTTGGAATATTTTAAGATAAGGAGTTGTTATTCAGAGACAAGCCACTAGACATATATTTGTTATGTACATTGAGGACCTGCAGATTTGTTTTGCATACCTTAAGCCTGTTAATGGGTTGCAAAGGATGTCTCCAAGAAGAGAGTGAGCCATGATGAGGCAGATCTGACCTCCCTCTTCATGGCAGACAATTTAGTTTTAGAATATCCCCTTGGCCAAGAGGGGGTCTATTCAGTCAGTTGGTGGGGGGGGGTGGTGAGACTTAAGATTTTATTTTAGTTCACAAGATGCTACTTATTAAAAGTTGTTCAGTTTATTTCAAAGAAATGGGAAGAATAATCCCCATCTTAGCTCAATAATAGGCTTAACATAAAGATTAAATGAGAAAATGGATGTGAACATGTTCGTGAAATTTTAAAATGCCTATTATTAATTGAAATGAGTATTAAACTATACTCGACTTTTTAACTTGCCTTATTACCATCAGAAGTCCCATTGATCTATGCCTGCATTGTATAGATTCCCTTTATATTCCACCTTTTTAGAATATTCTGTCTATAATCTTGATTCTACATGATACCATATCTCTGCTGAATGTCTTGCAAAAGAACTTCGTATTTCCTGCTAGTTCTAGTCTTGCAGTTAAAAAAAATCAGTAATAAAACAACATCTTGATCTTTTGTCAGCTTTAAAACATCATTATGGCAGTTGAAATTAAGGCAGAGGCTAGTGCCACTGACTAAGATGCTAACCAATTCTATGCCCTTGAATACACATGGCTTTCTTCACAATTTCTACTAATACCTGGGGATTTCAACTCTTACAGCCTTCTTGTCTCTAGTTCTTGCCTCTGTCTGTTTTTGTTGTTATTTGTTGTTGTTTTCCTGGCATCCACCTGAACCCAAGAATAAACAACTCTTTGAACTTTCCAAAATAATTTCCTCACATAAAAGCATTAGTAAGCAATATAGAATTTATTTCTGATTTTGTAGGAGAATGGAGATGGGGGATCAGTTTTAACATACAGCTTTAAAATCCCTTCTTAGGCAATCCTGTGAACTTTCTTTGCTGCTTCTGCTCCTAAGTTCTATTTCTCCCACCTTTTCTCCAATATTCTTCCACCTGTCTGATTCTTCCCTTTTCCCACGTGCATATCCACCACTGCACTTTACCCTCTGGCATGTCTCATTCTTCTTTCATTATGCAGACTAGTTTAGGCTCTCATTTTGAAGCAACCCGTGGCAGCCAACCTCTGAGCCTTTTGAATTGGGTTGGGGATTCAGAGGTCTTAAATTTCACACCAAGCACATGTCAATCCATTGTTATGATAAAAGTGGAGATTTCTCTCCAGGAGAAATTCCTGTGAATAAAACTTTCTCCATCTCATTACTGGTGTGGTTCATTTTGAGTATTAGTGAGCTGTCTCTATTTTTCCACAGGGGCTGAAGGACAGATTGCATCTGAAGAATCACAGAACAGGAAAAATATTTTATTTATTCTGATGTCAATTATTTATTGACACTATTTACCAAAAATCATTCTAAGGGCTTTATGTTAAATAACTCATTTAGTGCTTTCAATAACCCAGTGATGTAAGAGGTATTATTTTTGAAGATGAAGAAACTGAGGGATATAGGGGTTAAGTAGCTTGTGTACAGTCACAAAGTTAGTAAATGGCTGAGCCCTCATTCAAATCCAGGGTGTCTGGCTCCAGAATCCATGCTCATAATGACTATGCTGTATGGCCACTTAAATGCCACCAAAATATACCACTATTCTCTCTATGATGTTAACATTTCTCCCATCAATCTATGGTGGCCTGACCACCAGGATAATAACATATTGTTTTAAATAGTAAGAATTCCATCAGTAGTTTCTCTGAAACAGTGGGACTTTCTGTTAAAGGCCACTGGATACCATTAAGATCTTTTTTGATCTCTTCACAGGTCTCAGCACTTAAGGCTAAGTCTTATTGCTCCTTGGTCTAACCAATTCATATAGAAAGATATGCTATTTATCTATATGTAAAAAGGGTTGGTAACATTGCTGTGGAATCATGTATAGTCATGCATCATTTAATGACAGGGATACATTCTGAGAAATGTGTCATTAGGTGATTTCATCATTGTGCCAACATCATAGAGTATGCTTACACAAACCTAGAGGGTGTAGCCTATACATACTTAGGCTGTATGGTATGGCCTGTTGCTCTTAGGATATAAGTCTGTAAAACATGTTACGGTACTAAATACTGTAGGCAAATGTAACACAATGGTAAATATTTGTGTATCTAAACATATCTAAACAGAGAAAAGGTACAGTAAAAATGCAGTATATAAGATAAAAAACAGTACACCTGTATAGAGCACCTACTGTGAATCGAGCTTGCAGGACTGGAAGCTGCTCTGGGTGAATCAGTGAGTAAATGGTGAGTGATGGTAAAGGCCTAGGACATTGCTATACGCCACTATAGACTTTAGAAACACTGTACACTTAGGTTACACTAAATTTATATTAAAAAAATTCATTTTTCGGTAATAAATTGTTTTTAACTTACTGTAACATTTTTATTTCATAAACTTTTTGACTCTTGGAATAACTCATAGCTTAAAATACACTTTGTACATCTGTACAAAAATATTTTTCTTTATATCTTTATTCTATAAGTTTTTTTCTATTTTTAAAATTTTTATTTTTGCTTTTACCTTTTAAAACTTTTTGTTAGAAATGAAGACACAAACACACATATTAGCCTGGGCCTACATAGTGTCAGGATCATCAAGACTAGGCACTAGAAATTTTCAGCTCCATTATAATCTTGTATTACATTTATATATGCAGTCTGTCATTGACTGAAACATTGTTATATGGCTCTTGATTGTATTAGAAAAGCTGTTACTTATCAGGAGCACCAAGGATTTCTTATTTTGTTTGTCAGTTTATTTATTTGGACAATAAGAGTATAGGTATAAAATAGGTTTTAGTTTCAGATGCACTAGAGTTAATATTCTGCCTTCCACATTTACCAGTCAACCTCTCTGAGTCTCATGTGTAAAATGGGGAAACATAAATATATTTTGAAGGCATTAATGAGGGTAAAGCAAGATAATAAATGTGAGGTAATTACCATAATATTTGGCATCAAATAATCACCATTTATTGGGTCCTGACTATGTGAGAGCTACTGTGCTCAGTATTTCACATACATTATCATACCACATCCTGCACATCACAAACTCTCATTAAATTGAAGTTATCATTACTGATGCAAAATTTTAATAGCTGGACATTTTAGTCTTAGTCTTTTTCTTTCTCTCTTTCAAGAGACTTTTAAGTCCACAGGCACACTGAATTTGGATGTAGCTAATTTATTAGGGCTACACTTTTCAGAATAAGATGTTACATACAGTATTGATCTTGTGAAATGCAATCTCAAAGATGAATGCAGAAAGAAATGATAGGACAATGATATCAAAGAATAGCAGACTTGAGAATACTGTGGGAGAATGTTACTCCTGCACTTCTAACCTCTGACAAGTCTTCTTTCTGAAACATCCGTTGTCTTTCTGATAGTCTATGCTGAAAGCATAGAAATAGCCTTCCTTTTTCTGCTTTGGTTTGCATAGGCTCCCATCGTCTCTTGGAAAACAAGAGATGGGGAGGAAATAGCAAAATTAAGTTTCCCACTAGGTGGCAAAAAGGCACTACATTAATTTCGGCTTCTCTCTGTGCAACATAAAAATAGAAGAGAAAAACCATGTCAGCTGAAGGCTGACTATATATAAATGTCTATGATATGTATATATGTACATATTTCTTCAGATTTTGCCTTTGGGAGAGAAATTGACTTATAATGATTACAAATCAGAAAGTGTGAGAAGGATAGAGTTATTGAGGTAAGTCAGATTAGGGAATTTTAAAACATGTAAATGTTTAAACTTATCTTCAGGGGAGACAGAGTAGGAAATTCCATACTGATACTTTGAGTGAATTTGCCCACTGCCTCTTAGCTTGCCAGAGCATCCCCTGAGCCTCCTGTTATTATTTAATTTGCCAACTGAATATGATTCTGAAAGCAAGGACACACAGTAGTACCTTCAGATCCCTGAACTTGATTTATCATTGTTTAAAAGTGTTTCAATATTTCCAAAATTTCTGGAGTTTCTTTTTTGAAAAATCTCTTCTATCTTATAGGCCCTGGGCCATGACTACAGCCAGTATCCATGTGCAAAGCATTTCTAAACCAGGCTAATTCTCTGCCTAGGGTGGGATGACAGATAACTGGAACAGCGAAAGAGAAGTCAAGAGTGAGGAAGTAGATTTGTTTTCTACCCTTGCTGAAAATGTGAATGAAGGGTAGGGGAGATGGTGCTTAGGGTACAGGATCTTCTCCAAGCTCTTATTCTCCAATTCAGTGGCAAATTAATTGGGCAGTATAATTGAATGGAATATTGGTTTAGTTTGAATTCATCTAAGAGATTAGTTTGATCTGACTTCTTTATTCTTAGTTTTTCATCTGTTAAGTGAAAGTACTAATAGGACCCTCTTCAAAATGATGCTGTGAGGATTAAATGAAATTATGATGATGATGATAGGATATTGATAGCCAACAACTTCTGAGTGCTTGCTTTGTGCCAGCTAATGAGTGAAGGGGCAGTTCTAATTCATTCTGGGAGACTAAGATACGTGTTTATGGGTTTGGGCCAATGAATTGATCTTCTAGCATAGCTCCTCCCCTTCCTCTAGTGTCCTTTTACTGTGCTCAGACACCACATAAAAATGAAATGAAGTAAAAAACAGCATACATAAAGCAAACTAACACAACAAAGAATGTGTATATGAATTCACTCAGTTGCATTCAGGATCACCCAGCATCTTCAATTGTATTTTAATCCCTTAGGGAAGTGATGACTTGGTTTCTTGGAAGGTCCCACTTCACAGAGATCTTTAAGATCCCTTCCTGGCCCACCATTCTACGACTAAGATCTAAACACATGACCAGTTTTAATGGAAACTATTCTGACAGTTGCATCCACAATTTACATCCTTTGGCTCTAAGCTTGGGTATCAACCACCATTACTGCCCTATGCAAATTCGCCACCCTTCCCTTCATACATCCTATTCTATCCCCCTGCTTTATTTATTTTTCCATTGCACATTTCATTTATTATATAGTTTATTTATTTGTTCTATTTCTTCTCCAACTAAATTAAAAGACAAATGTTAAGATCCTTGAGGACAGGGGTTTTGTTTGTCTTGTTGTCTTCTGTTTCCTTAAACCTCAGAAATTGAATCCTTCATTAGATATTTGTTGAGCACGTGAATCAAGGAATGAATGCATAGCTGAGGGGCAAGGAGGCAAATGGCAATGGGAGGGTCATGGACCTCACATTCTATTGATATTATAGTTACAGCTGTGTCTCTATATTTGATCCATTTATTTACTTAACTGATATTCATTGGTCTATGCAATGTGCTATATGTTGGGAATCTTGAAACACTTCTAGTATGATCAACAACAAACAAACAAGTGAGTTAAAGAATAATATTTGAGGATAATCAGTGACACCTCTAGAATTTTTTATGGGTGTTAGGGACTGTAACCTGTTTGTAAGATGGTAAGGCATCTGGGGGTATTGTTCTGAAATTTGACAGCCATATTTTTGTAATGATTTTATGTTATTTGACCTGACTTTAAGTGTACTGATGAAGATTATAGGCAGCCATAAATCCTCTTCCCTAAGCCATTACATTTGATACCTTGATGATAAGTTGTATAAAGAAAATAATCAAGATGATATGATCAGTATGAGGTGGGGTTTATGTGGTATATGATTTTAGAAAAGCCTCTCTGAGATGGTAGCTCTTAAGTTAAATCCAGAAGAATGTCAGTCAGGCAGTAAAATAAAGGGAGTCCCAGGCTAAGGGACAAGAACATGCAAAAGCTCAGAGGTGAGAAAGTACATCAGGAGCATAAATGTGACCAGAATGGAATGAGGGGAGAGGCTGGTATGTGGTGAGGTTTTAGGGGAACAGGAGCAGATCATAGGGGTTGTTATAAGCTTTCAGTTTATTCCATGCATGAATTGGAAGATGTCAGATGGCTTTAAGCCAGGAAGTAGCATAATTTGAGATATATTATACAACAACCTCTCTGGCCACTGCCAGAAAAAAAGGGTTGGTGAGGAGCAAGAGAGAAAATGCCAGGTCATACAGGAAGCTCTTGCAGTGATCCAGTGAGTGATGACGGAGGCTTAGACTAGGTTGCTGGCAGTGGAAAGGGAGGAAGTGGGGGTTGGAGTTATGTGGGAGGTGGAATTGAGAAGACTTGCTAATGGATTCATTGTAGGCGTGAGGGAAAGAAAAGACTCAAGGATCATTCCTGAGTTTAGTTTGTTCAACTAGGTGGATACTGGAGACATTAACTGAGATACAAAGATCGAGGCTGGGTATGGTGGCTCAATCCTGTAATCCTAGGTATTTGGGAGGCTGAGGGCATAGGATCACTTTGGGCCAGGAATTTGAGACCAGCCTGAGCAAGTCCCTGTCTCTATTAACAAAATAGAAACATTAGCTGGGTGTGGTAGTGCGCCTGTAATCCCAGCTACTCAGAGGCTGAGGAAGGAGGGTCCCTTGCACTCTAGTCTGAGTGACAACAGAATGAGACCCTGTCTCCAGAAAACAAACAAACAAACAAAAAAGATTGAAAGAAAGTATGGAAAGCACAAGAACACCTCAAATAAGGTCTAGCACCTATAGCAATCATTTAGGGAATGGTAGCTACTAATCTTTTCATGCTAGATATGGGGTACAGAATAGATCATATGGCTCTGATATACTTGACAAGGAGAGTATTAACAAAGTAGTAGAAATAAAAGCCAGATTAGAGCATTCCTATTTCTGGGAAACCTTACACTATTCCACATCTCAGAATGAAATAAATACTTCTACTAAGCATTTGTATCACGTCCTTGTTATGGCACATTCCACACTGAACTTAATTTATTTAGTCACTTCGCCACTTATCTGCCTAGACTATGAGCCTTTTGTGAGGGATAGAGATAATTTAGAGTTCAATCATAAATTCACAGTACCTGGCACATAGTTGTTGCTCAAAAATGAATGAATAATCATGCAACTAACATGAATAAAATGTCAGAGTTATATGCTTGTCAGAGCCTTGTTTGTCAGGCAATATTTGGTCTTCATCCTCTAGTTATTAAACATTTAAAAGAAAATGCACATAAGGTCTCAGATGAGGCATTGGAAAACCTTTTTGAAAATCCAAATAGCATGGTCCTGAAGTGGTCTCAGGGTTAACTTTTACAATAAATGGCCTTATGTTTCAGAATTCCATGTAGTTACAAGATCCATCAACTTTAATCCCAGCCTTATCCCCCCCAGAAATCTTTTCTTATACCTGACAAGAGTTCAGAGCTGGCTTTCTTTTTTTTTTTTTTTTTGTCTGTGATACTGCACTATGGCTATGGGACTTGTATATGACTTCCTGTGACACCACAAATACTTTTTAAGTGGGGTTAGAAAGAAGGTTGAAGCCAGATATTCTGAGGACAGAGTAGAGGATAAATGTTTTCACATTCTTTTTTACCAAGTTTTTTATTATCTGTTAGCAGGTGAATTCTTGTCTTGTCCTTGGAAGGATTCTACCAACACAATAACAGCAAATGGTCTTGCATTATCTCCATCATATCATCATTGTAAAAATATGGTTTAGTGTAGTCCCACCTAGGCTTCTGTCCCATGCAAGATATCTTTGGGCCTTAGTGTCTTTATCTGCAAAATAGTTATATGTGGTACTCATATATCTTCTAGGGCATGATTTGTCAAACTTTAATGTGCATAGATAACACCTGGGATCTCATTAAAATGTAGATTCTTAATTAGGTAGCTTTGAAGTAGAACCTGAGATTCTGCATTTTCAATAAGCTTCCAGCTGATGCTGATGTAAGTGGCCCACAGATCACACTTAAGATGAAGAAACATCCAGTTTAAATATGAGAATTTGTGCAAACCTTTAACATTTACTAGTGGCTTAATAGTTTATCCTATGAGTGTACCATAATTTATTTAATAAATTCCATATTATTGGAAATATGCCCACTTTTTAGCTGTTATAAATATCAGTCTAATGAACTTTCTTGTACATAAATATATATGCTCTGGTTATTTATTTATTTATTTTTGCATATATTACTAAAATTACAATTCATTTTTCTAAGGTATATATTTTAGAATGCATTTTAGCATATATCCCCAAATCAGCAAGAATTTTCAAATGAACTTTTTGATTATGTTATTCTGTATAATTCCATCTTTGTAGCTCTTCCTGCCTACAGATCCATGTGACATTCTGACATTTTTAATAATGGCTTAGGTAACATTTTATTCCAGCTATCTGATCATGCCCCATCTTTTTTAATGCTAGTTAAATATTTTACGTGTTGAGTTTGTGAAGAATCATAGCTGTCGCTTAGGAAAGAATTTATAAATGCATTGCTGGTACAGAATACAATTACAGTACATAGCACATAGATAATATATGGAACTTCAAATCAGACAAAACAACTTTATATCTTAAGATATGCAGCCAACTCAATCAGTTGATTAAACACTATCTAGAACAGCTGGCAGCTGATATGAATGAGTTCTTTTAGAATGATTTGGATTCTCTAGATTCAAATTTATAAAGGAAAACATAAAGAAAAAAATTTCTTAATTACAGCTTAACACATACAAGAATAATAATAATAATTTGGAGGCCTCTTGTGTTTAGGATTTATCTGAAAAGCATAGTGTTGATCTGGTCTCCTACTCTAATACTGTTTTGCTTGTCCTAGTTTCTTTCTTTGTTGGCATATAACATCCAGATTACTTCTGCTGTAAATTATGCAAGAGCAAAAAAAAAAAAAAGAAAAAGAAAAAAACCGGGGGGAGATCAAGTGTTCAAGTGTTATTTTAAAAGTCATAATGCTAGGACAAGGCCATGTGGTGGCAAGATCTTGTTTTGGAGTCAGGACACCTAGGTTGTAATACCTATGTAACATGGATTATTAGGAGGTTAATACTGTGATAAAAGGAATGTTAGTAAAAATATTTTATAAAATGAAGTGTTGCCTGTAGTAGTGACTAAAAGCAGTAGAGACAGGTAAACCCAGTGATGCAAGCACATTACTTATGTCCTTGTTTCTATCAAATGTCCACATTGTTCTTCTTATGGGAAGCACCCACTTCTTTATTCTTCTCTACTTCAAAACCTATCACAAATTTAATTTCCTCCAAGTTTTTCTAGATCTCCCCAGGCTTTGGTGATCTTCCCTTACCGGAATTTATACAGTACAGTTCTCTGCCTCCTCTTTGTCATATGCACTTTTAAATTACCTCTCTGTTAGGGGCTAAATTCTGTTCCCTTAAAATTCACATATTGGAGCCCTAAACCCAAGTACCTCAAAATGTGACTATATTTAGAGATAGGGCCTTTAACGAGGGGATTAAGTTAAAATGGAGCTTTCAGGATGGGTTCTAATCCAATCTAGCTGGAATCCTTATAAAAAGGGAAAACTTGGACACACAAAGAGACACTAGGGATGCACACTCAACGAAAAGACCATGTGAGGACACAGTGAGAAGGTAGTCATCTATAAGCACAGAGAGAGGTCTCAGGAGATACCAGCTTTGAGCCTTCAGAATTATAAGAAATAAATTTCTGTTGTTTAAGCCACTCATTCTGTGGTACTTTGTTATGGTGGCCCTAGCAAGCTAATGCATATTCCTTCAGAGATAGACTACAGTTTCCACCAGAGGACTTCCCAATGCTTTGTAGTTCTTCATCTGGGGCCCAGTTTATATTATGTTTTGAATAAATATTTTTATTATAATAAAATCTTGTGACTGTATGAAGAATGAAGCACTCAATTCTGATAAATATGTTTATTAGAATAGCTGATAATAGATTTTAGACTTGTGGCTTTGTTGATCTGAGTTATTTTGGAAAAAGTCCTACCTTTCAATCATCTAGGGGATTTAGTTGATAAAAACATTCTTATACAATTCCAGATGGATTATCTTGTTTGACCCTGTTAACAACTTTCTGAAATGAGCTAGGCAGGTATTAAACACACTATTTTATAGAATCTAAGGAACCTAAAGCTCAGGTATTCAGTGACCTGTTTAAGTCAGATAGCTAGGAAATGGCTTGAAACCTGATTCAGGTCTTTTTATGCCAACTCTATCTTGCCTTCCCTCCCCATCACTCCCTTGCCTGGGGCAACTGTGTTTTAAGAAAAATACTGCAGCACTACTAGGAGTCGGAAGACTTAGATTTTAGAAATAGTTCTACTTCATGCACTTAGACTTATTCATTCATCCACTCAACTCAGTTTTGTTAATAGACTACTATGTAAAATGCACCAAGCAAATAATACTTAATATTCAGACTCAGCTTTCTTGTATGTTAAATGGAAAATAATATCTGACTTGCATACATTACAGAAACGGTTTGAAGATAAACATAAGAAATAAATATATTCAATTCACAAGGAGTGATTCATTTCCATATCCAAAGTCCTATCTGATTATATGAGCACTGGTTGTCATCACACAGCTCAGAGCACATTGTGGAGCCCAAAGGCATTGAGCATGGAAATTTGATGATATGTTTCCTTTTGGGCATGTTAACCAAGGGACAGGGTGATAATTGTGTTGGACCCTAAACCCCTGGGCAAAAATAAGGACTGTATTTCTGAAATGGTAATTGCAGAGGAGATAGGGCCAAGAAGAAAGAATTCACTTTTCTCTAGGTTCTCCATATATTCTTTGATCTTTAGGCACCCAAGCGAATCATATGCTGAAATGATAGGTCCCAGATAAGTGCTAACACAAATTATAGAAGACAAATTAATGTCTAGCACATTCTCTTGAGGGTACATAGGATGGTTCACTTGGAGTGGGAAGAAAGTAGTGGAACTTCTCGTTTTATTTGTATATTTCTTTTTTTTTTTTTTTTTTTTTGAGACAGAGTCTCACTTTGTTGCCTGGGCTAGAGTGAGTGCCGTGGCGTCAGCCTAGCTCACAGCAACCTCAAACTCCTGGGCTGAAGCGATCCTTCTGCCTCAGCCTCCCAAGTAGCTGGGACTACAGGCATGCGCCACCATGCCCGGCTAATTTTTTCTACATATATTTAGTTGGCCAATTAATTTCTTTTTATTATTAGTAGAGACGGGGTCTCACTCTTGCTCAGGCTGGTTTTGAACTCCTGACCTTGAGCGATCCACCTGCCTCGGCCTCCCAGGGTGCTAGGATTACAGGCGTGAGCCACCGCGCCCGGTCTCTGTCTTGGCTTTTGATATGCCTTTCCTCACTAAGCTTAATCATTTCTAGCTTTTTTTTTTTTTTTTGAGACAGTCTCGCTATGTTGCCCCCAGTAGAGTGCCGTGGTGTCATCCGTCACTGTAGCTCACAGCAACCTCAAACTCCTGGGCTCCAGCAATCCTGCTGCCCTAGCTCCCGAGTAGCTGGGACTATAGGTGTGCACCACCACAACCCAGTGAACTTTTCTACTTTCTGGAGAAATGGGAGTCTCACTATGTTGCTCAGGCTGATCTTGAACTCCCGGCCTCAAGTGATCCTCACTCCTCGACCTCCCAAAGTGCTGGGATTACAGGTGTGAGCTACTGCACCCATGCACAATTTGCTAATATTTTATTTAGGGTCTTGGCTTCTTCTGTATTTGTTCATTCATTTATTTATTTTTGAGACAAGGTCTTGCTCTGTCACCTGGGCTAGAGTGCAGTGGTGTTATCATAGCTCACTGCAACCTTAGACTCCTGGGCCCAAGTGATCTTCCTTTGGCTTCTGTGTTCTTAAATTAGGTTTAGCTTGTAGTCTCCCATCCCCATCAGCTGTTTAAAAATTGTCAGGGTTGGTGTCAGGAACATGCTTGTTTCGTAAGGGAAACGTTCTCCCATTTTCTGTGATGTATTTCTTAAGAGTTTGAAAGTACCCGGTAGGTAGGAGAGGAAGCACTCATGCAGATGGTTCCCCCTTTTGGTTGGTCTTGGCCGGGTCTCCCCGAGCTGACAGGAACCCCCTCTCTCCAGTGCAGGTCGTAATCTGAAGGAGTGGCTGCGGGAGCAGTTTTGTGACCATCCGCTAGAGCACTGTGAGGACACGAGGCTCCACGATGCAGCCTACGTGGGGGACCTCCAGACCCTCAGGAGCCTGTTGCAAGAGGAGAGCTACCGGAGGTGAGTGTCACTGCCCGGCGGGGGCGGGTCCTGGGCCCCCGTGGGTCTGCGCAAAGCTGAGGCTCACCGTCTGCAGACACCCTGATGCTGGGAGGAGTGCGTTCCAGTTCTGGAGGATGGGGAGCAAAGTGGAGACGGAGGAAGCATGGTCAGAGCTGTAGGAGATGGCCCGCTGGTGTGGGTGGGGAGACCTGAGTTCAGGTCCAGTTCTGTCATGGACCTTTGTGTTTTCTGTTGCTGTTTATTTCTTTGGTGATGAGTTCTTGGAGCATTCTACTTTCTTGGCCAGTCAAAGCGATGCACAGCTGAAGGAGGAATCCTGAGGGCTGGTTTGAGGAGATGCTTCCCGCTCAGTGCTCTGCGTCCCCAAGCTTTGTTCGCGGTTACACGTGGAATGTGCGGTGAACTGGCCCTCAGGTGCTGACTCGATGGGTCAGTGGGTACAGGCACGTGCAGTGTGATTGTCACATTCATTGAGAGCTGAGTCTGGACCGTTTCCCTCTGCTGCTGTTGGCCAAGAGTGTAGCCCCCATGCCACCTTAGTGATGCATTCAGGCTCTCATTCGTGCTGTGTCAGAGGTGGGGGACCATAGTGGTCACAGTGAGGATGCTGAGGCCCAGAGAGAGGCCCGGTCTCAGGCCTTCACAGGTGGTAACTGGTGAAAAGGGGCCTGGGGATGCTGGCCAGATTCCCAGGTGAGTGTGCTGTTTATCCTGCACTGCCTCCTGGGCAGGCCCTTCCCTCCTTTGTAGAAGAAGGTGCTCTGGACCACGGGGCAGTACATGTAAGAACAAAGATCCTGGTTCCACTGCTGATCATTCTGCCTGTGCCTCGAGTTTCCTCCTCCCTAGAATGGGGCTCCTAACGCCTGCCCTGCCACGCACAGGTCTAGCAGGGTAGAGACAGGAAAGCGTTTCGGAAAGCGGCACACAAGTGGGGGCCTCGCTAAACCGGAGGGATGACTGTTTGAGCGACTGCCCTCCTCAGGGAGACTGTTCCGTGTTATCAGCACGAGAGGGCTCAGAGCAGCCTGACCCTTTCCCAGGCTGCCTCTCACCAGCTCCCCTGTGTTCCTTCTGTAGCCGCATCAACGAGAAGTCTGTCTGGTGCTGTGGCTGGCTCCCCTGCACGCCGCTGCGAATCGCGGCCACGGCCGGCCACGGGAACTGTGTGGACTTCCTCATTCGGAAGGGGGCCGAGGTGGACCTGGTGGATGTAAAGGGACAGACTGCCCTGTATGTGGCTGTGGTGAACGGGCACCTGGAGAGCACCCAGATCCTTCTGGAAGCCGGCGCCGACCCCAATGGAAGCCGACACCATCGCAGCACCCCAGTCTACCACGCCTCCCGCGTGGGCCGGGCGGACATCCTGCAGGCCCTCATCAGGTCAGTGCGTGGCGCCCCTGCCGGCCCTGTGGCCGCCGTCTCCTCCCCTTGCTCTCTGTGTTCGCCTTTTCTCTCTCTTTAAAATGAGTTTTTAGAGGATTTGTCTATTTTGCTAGCCTTTTAAAAGAAAGGACTTTTGGCTTTATCAGTTCTTTATCTTTCTGCTTATTCATTTATATCTATTTTTATCTTTGTTTTCCATTTTTCTTTATTTTTTCGTGATTTTTTGAGTTGAATGCTTATTCATTGTTTTCTTGATTAGTAATGTAAAATTTCAAGGTAAAAGGTAATTAAAGGTAAATTTATTAAGTTACCTTTTACTGTAGTTTGGGCGATGTCCTCTACGCCGTGTGCTTATTTTTTAAACTGCTGTAATTGAAGTTAATTTCCTTTGTTCTTAGAGCTACGGAGGAGAAAGTTCTAATAGCATTTTTCAAGAACTTCTCATTTTATTTTATTGTGCTCAGATAGCATGAACCATATAGTTTGCATTTTGGAGAGTCTTTTGAGTTTTTAAAATTTGTTTATTGATGTCAAACTGCATTGTTGTGGATGCTTGAAACAAAGTACGTGACCGTGGTGGTTTTATTTGCATAGTGCAATCTACCAAAAGTTTAGAGAAGTCTTAGTCTCTAATCGCTTTTGGAATTTTGTCCCTTTCCCCTTGTGTTTCAAGTAGTTTTTGCTGTGGATATTTCCGTGCTAACCAAGCTGATAATAGTTCTTGCTTATGGATTATGCCCATTATCAAAACGAGAGTACTGAGGGTTTCCCTGAAGGCTCACTTGCACAGCGTTGTGTGATGTTTGGTTTTAATCTCAGTTTGAGTGGTTTGTGTGCTCGTGTGGAACTGTTTGTCTGGGATTCTTTGGTTGCTATAGCTGATGTTAGGATCTGTTTCTTTTATCTTTTTGTTTCTCAGCTATTTCCTTTATTTGATATCTTTTGTTCCATGATCTGTGTTTTCTTTGCTTTCCCCTCCCACTATTTTGGAAGGTTTGTGCCTTATTTTTAAACGTACTAATGGTTACCTTTATGTCTTCTGTTTGAAGTAGGTGGTTTTCGTTTTTCATGTTCCAATGACTTCTTTCTCCCAAAGAAATCTGGCAGTTGTACGTATTGCCATGTCCTGTTTCAAATGCTTTTTCCGTCCCTTGCTCTGGAGTCCAGATTGCTGTGTGGTTGGACGGGGTGCAGTTTAGGTGGCTGGTTGTCAGTGAAATTTTTCAGTATTGAGAAGGATCGGGTGAGGGTTCTGTGGTTACCAGCTGCAGTCAGGGTGGCTCTGAAGAGCGGGGACCTGGCATTCCTTTTGCCCAGCACAGCACGTGGTTGTTAAATTAGATACTGAGACTATATTTGTCCCATTGAAAAGTTTTGTGTATTAAATAACTATACAGTTGGCTTTTGGGAAGATAAATGAGAGTGATAAGGTTGTGATATTAGAGCAGCAGTCCCCAACCTTTTTGGCACTAGGGACCGGTTTCGTGGGAGACAGTTTTTTACGGATCTGGGGGTGGGGGGCGTGGAGTTCAGGCAGTGGCGCTAGTGATGGCTGCGCACTCACCCACCACTCACCTCCTGCTGTGTGGCCTGGTTCCTGAGTTTCATGGAAGACAATTTTTCCACAGACGGAGGGGTTGGTGGGGTGGGGATGGGAGGCAGAGCTCAGGTGGCCTGGTTTCTGACAGGCCACAGACCAGTACTGGTCCATGGCCCAGGGGTCGGGGACCGCAGTATTAGAGGATGAACAAGCTGTGAGGCTTTTTTCCTCTCTTTAAGGATTTCTGGCCTGATAAACTAAACCACCCCAGTCCCATCTCTTTGCATCTTGGAGAACGTAAGTCGTTAGTTTGGAAATGTTTTTGAGTAGGATCAATCAATGAAATTCGTCTTAGTTCCAGATGTCCCTTTGGACATTTCGGTCAATTCATGATGCACAGCTGCTTTGAGTTCCCTGCAGGCTTGACTGAGCGACACATACACAGATGCCCTTCTGGGGAAAGCATTGCGAAGACGTCCTAGTCCCTCACTGGAGCACAGGACGTTACTTTTATAACGAGGTACCAAGAATACATATTATTCTATTAAAAAGTTTCTGTGTTCTAAATTTCAAAATAATTGACTTTTGGAAAACCAGAGTGATATGTTTAAGTTGCCGAACGGATGATATCTGAAAATAACTTGAACTTCGCTCCTGCCTCCCCTATGACATTCCCTCGTAGGCAGGGCTCTCGTCTTTCACTGTTGTGATTTTCTGTCCCCCTGTAAGTGACCTCCGTTTTGTTATTTGTAAATTCCCTTAGTATGTACTGCTCATGTTTTAGAAAAAAGGTAAGGCATGGTATTTCTGTGTGTGCAAAAGTTATACTTGTTTATTGAGTTGTCCCAGTGGTTCCTTGCCAGTGATATTAAAAGCAATAGAGGAATTTGGAAAATATTCAGGATTAAAATTAACTGGATCTTATCCAGTATATTTTTATGAGTGGTTGAGGGGCTATCTTTCCCATAGCTCAGCTAATTCCAGATTGTCATATTGCCCAAAATTACAAACGTTTTGGAAGACATGTACCTAACAATAAAGAGAGAAAAATACCACTGCTTGAAATCCTGTTGTCCTTTTCTTAATTGGTAGAGTGTATGAAATGAAATACCCGTTTCTGGTTGGTATCATATATGTTTCAGAATTTTTCCGGTCACCCCTAGATTGTCTTGGAGAATGGGTGCTGTTTGCCATTGTACTGGAAACTTCGTTGTCATGAGAGCCTGTTGGTCTGTGTGCCTGTCCTTGGGTCTTTGCCGCCTGAAGACAGCAGCCTCGGGTCCAGGGGAAAGTTTCTTTGGGTGCTCAGAGTGGTGCTGAAGAGGCAGTCATGCAGCACGATTGCTGGCTGTGACTGTCGGCCAGCCGTTTTTACTACGGCATGGAAGACGATGCTCTTCTGTCTTCCCTGGACCCCTGTCTGTCCGGCCCTCTTCTCATTGCTTCCTACATATTGCCATTTCCTATTTCAAATGAAATGCTTAGGTGATGACAAAACTTGTGAGACATTACAGGACCATCTGGGGCCAGGGAAAGCTCAAGAGAACAGGTGCCGGTTGTCTAACGCTTACTCAGATTGGAGGGAGGTGACGGTCTTGGGCAGGAGTCTCACGAGGTGAGGCTGTGTTCTCCTTGCCTCCTCTTGTCCCATTGCTGACACTCACTTTGTTCTTTTGGTTAAGGTGTCATCTGCCAGTTTCCCCACTGTAAAGTTCTTGTTTTCCCTCTGTAAGTAGTGTTTTGTGGAGAGGTACTTTGCAATCGTGTATGTCCTGTTCCTCATCTCAAATTTTTAATTCATTTATTTATTTATGTTAGTGTAGACTCATGGTTTCTTCCATTATCCAATGAATTGCACTCTGTTACTATTGTTACTTACTTTGATGCTCAAATTGTCTCAGATTGGGCTACTGGTAGCCGCTTCAGGCCATCTCTGCGTCTATTTGGCATGTCCCCATCATTCTTTAAGCATGTTACTTTAAGGGAAGTAAGGAACTTACTTTCCCATGTAACAAGATATTCTAGGCTCACCTTGTACTTCGACTGTCTCAGTCCTAGCCTAAGTCATTTCTCCAAGGAGTCCTGGTTTCTTTCAGTGAAGAATGGTATGTAGAAACCACGATTTGACGCTACGAGTGCTTATTGCTTTTGGATTGTCAGTGTTTTCCCTCCCTCTGACAGGATCAAGCTAAGGTTATACGTACACACCGTATTTCTTTTTCTGTGTGTGCGTTGACAGGAGTTCACCTGGATACCACTATTCAGTGTAACACCACGAGGTTCCTCTGAGTTCTCTCTGTGTCTGCGTTTACTGTTCTCCTTTCTGCAGTAACGAACCTGGTTCCCCTCGTCTTCCCCGTATTTACTTGCGTCAGGGCCCCTCCCACCCCTACAGAACCAGTCTCCTTTTGCTGTTGCCTTCCCACACTTGCCCCTCCCCATGCCAGGTAGCCATGCTTGGCAGGCACCTTGCTCACTTTGCCAGGGCTCTGGCCCTCTGAGTCGGGCCGTCCTCCCTGCTACAGTTGGCTGACCCCTGTTTAAAGTAAAAATGATTGAGAGTTTGCACTTGGCCTGGGGGAACTCGAAATGCCTGATAGAAAGCTGTGTATTAGGGCATCTCTGAGTGCAGGGACATGGGCAGTGAAGCTCTGCCTGTAGAGTTGTTTAGAGATTCTCTCTGGTGGAGAGAGAAGCTTCTGAGGCAGGTGGCTCCTTCACCTGCCCTGTGTGAGATTTGTTTCCTCACATCCGGCTGTCAGTGGGGGTCAAGAGGGGGACAGCCCTAGGGATCACCTCACTGTGCCGTGTGCCTGCCTGCCCTGTGGCAGACTGTGCTTCCCGTCCCAGGTCCTTCTGAGTGGATCTGATGCCGGGAGGGGTCTGTGCTGTTGGTAATTGTGTGGGTCTGGATGCTTAGTGTGCCTGAAGAGAAGAGCCATCCTTGCAGGCGGTGCATGATGTCACCAGCTGGGTGTGCAGCTGGGTTCATTGGGTTCATTGTTTCTTTTTGCTTTTAATTTTCAGGGATTGCTTTTTACTTGATTTTGTCTTACAACATAAAATATCTACACAGTTTGTATAAAGCAAGCTATGTTTTAAAAAAAGGTCTAGCTTGTATCCTTGTGCCCTTCATCCTATTCTCTCGCTCCTCATACATAACCATTTTAAAATTTCTGTGGTTTATCCTTCCATTGTTAAAAATAAGCAGTTACGTGTATGTGTCTGGGTGTGTACGCACACACGCACACACGTGCACTCTGCGGCCTCCTTCCCCCGGATAAACAGAGGCTTACTGTACGCTTTCGTCATCCTGCCTTTCTCACTGACCAGCGTGCTCTGGAGGATGTTCCAGAGCGGTCCGTGGTGACCCTGCTTATCTCTTCTCCTGCTGTGCAGGGCCGCTCCGCACAGATGAGCCACGTTCACTCAGCCAGTCCCCCGGTGATGGACACGTGGCTGGTTTCCTGTCTTCAGCTATTAGGGTAGTGGTTTAATGAGTTGCCTTGTATGTACGTCTTTTCATAGTTTTGCAAATGTATTTGGGGAATAGATCCTAAGAATCACGATTGATGAGTCAAAGGGTAAATGTGTGTGTAATTTTGCTAGCAATTGCCACATTCCCCTCCACAGGGGTTGCTCTATTTTGCATTGCCCCAGCAGTGAATGGGACTTCCTGTTTCTTTACAACCTGGACAATAAACTTTTGGATTTTTTCCAGTCTCATAGGCGAGAAGTGGTATCTCAGGGTAGTTTTTTTTTTTTTTTAAAGAGATAGGGTCTTGCTCTGTTGCCCAGGCTGGAGTGCCTGATCATAGCTCACTGTAGCCTTGATCTTCTGGGCTCAAGTGATCCTCCTGCCTCAGCCTCCCGAGTAGCTGGGACTATATGCATGCACCACCACACCCAACTGATTTTGAAATTTTTTGTAGAGACAGAGTCTTGCTACATTGCCCAGGCTGGTCTCAAAATCCGGGTCTCAGGTGGTCCTCCTGCCTTGCTCAACCTCCCAAAGTGCTGGGACTACAGGCAGGTGTGAGCCACTGCACCTGGCCTTAGTGTAGTTTTATTTTGCGTTTCCATTGCTCTGAGTGAGGCTGAGCATCTTTTCGTGTGGTTAAGAGCCGTTCCCACGACTGCCCTCTTCAGCTCATTTTTCTACAGGACTGTTGATCTTTTTCCTTTAGAAACTCTTTATGTGTTAAGGATGTTAACCCATTGTAACATTTTCCTCAGTTTTTCATTTATTGTTTTGCTTATGTTATTTTTGCCATGCAAAAGTTTTTAAAAAGATTTTTCATGTTAAAAACATTTTCTTTCTGTATTTTGTGTTACAGTTAGGCATATTTTACTTAGAGGTTTTCTCCTACTTTCCGTATGGTTTCATGTTTTACATTTTAAATTTAGATCCATTTGGAATTCCGGTGTATGCTGTGATGAATGGATCTGATTTTCTCTTTTTCCGTATAGATACTCAGTTGTCCCAAAACACTTATTAAAAGTCCATCCCCCCACACTACTTATTTGAGATGCTGCCTTTACCGTGTACTAAATTTCTATATGTGGTTTGGTTTAAGAGGTCAGTTTTTCCTAAGTTTATTTTATAAATGAAAATTCCAGTCCTAGAATGAAATAGTTTGATTACAAATGTAAATACATAAAAACAGTGTCCCTGAAGCCACATTAGTTGATTATAAAGTTCATTTAGAAAATCAGACAAGATGAAAAAGCAAAGCTTTAATGGGGGACAGACAGGTAGCCCTTCTGTAAGTATTTTATAAAATAAATGGTATTTTGATCTATTAAAAAACTTACGGAAGAGTGACATCTTAAAGATGTTGGGTCTTCTTATCCAAAACTTTGGTGTGTCTTCACTCTTTTAGGTTTACTTTTGTGACTTTTATTAGTATTTTATCATTTTCCTTATGCAAATGTTAGACATTTGTTGTTAATTTATGCTTAGATGTCATTTTTAAATGTATTTTGCTACATAAATGTGGTCTTCTCTTCCGTGTTACCTTTGAACTTGTATGTATGAAGACTTTTGATTTTACAACTGCTACTGTAATAAATTCTCTCATTGCTAGTTAGTTGTTTTTCCATATTGTGTATTTAGGGCTTTCTAGACATATAATTGTATCCTCTGAAAATAGGGAATGTTTTGCCTCTTCCTTGCTAATCTTACTCATTTAATGGCGTTCTCTTGCCTGATTGCCCCGGCTAATACCGTCAGCTCTGGTGTTACACAGGAGGCTGGAAAGTGTGTGGGGGGGTCTGTGTCTTGATCCACCTTTAATGGGAGTGCCTCTAGCATTTCCCCACTTAGTGAGGTGCTGATTTCTGGGTTGAGAGAATCTATTTTATCATGTTAATGAAAAGCCATCACTTCCTGTTTTATTGAGTATATTTAGATATACATTACTGTTGCGTTTTGTTATATGCCTTTTGTTTTTTTGCTTCTGAACAGACAATCAGGATTTTCCCCACAGTGGGTTATGCTCATACAGTTGGTAATATTGGAACTACCCTTGCAGTAACTCCCATGAGGTCATGGTATACTGCTTTCGTGGTATACTTTAGGGTTCTCTTCACTAATATTTTATTGAGAATTTTTAAATTGATACTCACAAGTGAAATTAGTTGGTAGTTTTTCCTTATGGTGTGGTCTTTGTCAGGTTTTGGGATTATTGTTGTGCTAACTTCATCAGATGAGTTTAGAAGTTTTCCTTTTTTTTCTTTGCTCTGAAGTAGTTTAAATAGCTTTAGGATTTTTGGACCTTTAAAGGTTTGAAGGCTTCCCTTAGACTTTTTTTTTTTTTTTTTTTTTGCGTGAGTGGGTTCCAAGTTCTTTTCTGCTACCTTGTCTTGCTGGAAATGATGAAGCTATCTGTGGTCTGTGGTGTCTCCAGTGGCTCCCAGTGTCACTGAATCAAGGCCCCCCAAGGGTGGCTGTGGAATCTTTGTGCACTGTGGCTAGTCCGCTGCAGGTCTGACTTCTCCTCTCTCTCCGTAGGTATGGTGCTGACGTTGATGTCAACCACCACCTGACTCCTGACGTCCAGCCCCCTTTCTCCCGGCGGCTTACCTCCCTTGTGGTCTGTCCCTTGTATATCAGCGCGGCCTACCACAACCTCCAGTGCTTCCGGCTGCTCCTCCAGGCTGGGGCAAACCCCGACTTCAACTGCAACGGTCCCGTCAACACACAGGGGTTCTACAGGGGCTCCCCTGGGTGTGTCATGGATGCCGTCCTGCGTCATGGCTGCGAGGCAGCCTTCGTGAGCCTGCTGGTAGAGTTTGGAGCCAACCTGAACCTGGTGAAGTGGGAATCACTGGGTCCAGAGTCAAGAGGCAGAAGGAAGGTGGACCCTGAGGCCTTGCAGGTCTTTAAAGAGGCCAGAAGTAAGTGGTCTGAGTTCAGCTCTGACTTGTAGTCTGTTTGGGTCGATTGAATGAGTCAAGATGTAGTAATTAAAAAAAAAAAGCAACCTCTAAGCATTTTGCCAAAATCTTCAGTTAAGACTGGTGATTTTCCAGAATGGTCATTGAGATTGATCATCTCTTTTAAAATTCCTAGACACCAAGGGTTGATATCAGGAAATCTATAAATGTGCATGTATGTTCTCAAAGTTCCTAGGATTATATTCTCTTTATCCTTTTGCTCTGCTTTGTGACCCAAATTGTTAGCGACAGTGACTTCTTTCATACATGGTTTATAAAGAGGCCTTACGCAAGTCGCAGGCCCGTTTTCTAGGATTCCTCACCTCCCTTTCTTCAGTTCCACTCAAATACCATTATTTTGGATTCTGTGATGTCTAATTTTGGTTACAGTGAGGTCCATAGTTTCCTTATTTATGAAGAAAGATTTTGTTAAGGATTAATAAACCGATAGTGTGAGAGTTTGGAATTGATCTATGGTTTGGTCTTGTTATCAGAGGCTCTCTCTGGGATTCAGAAATTGACCTTGTGCGTCCTCTATGACCTCCTGCCCATGCATTCCCTCCCAGCCTGGGTCTTGAGGGCATCCACGGAACTTTAATTACTGGATTTCCCTAAATAGTTCACTAAAACATGCTCTTGTTTAGCCTTCTTAAAAATAGTTGGCTAATGGTCAGTTGGGAACCAAACTGATAGAAAAAAGCAGCTTGTGTTCATGACTGTGTCACTTGTCACCCTCCTCACTGAGGCAGAGACTTGGTCAGGCTTTTTTTGACCTGGAGCAAAATCATCCACCTGTCCCTGCAAGTACTGCTCGGCCTGCGTTCCCCAGGCTCCCTTGCAGCTGTAGCGACTGACCAAGAGAAGAGGTTGACGGCGGGGAGATCAGTTGCTCACCCCTGCAGGGGCCTTTACTGGTCAACTCTTACTTCCTTGTCTAGGGCATTAAACATAGTCGAGGGAGAGACGCTGTCCCAGTGAGCTGACGCCCCAGGTTAATGAGGCCGTGAAGCTTTTGCTCTTCCTCGGATGGAAGGAAGCGAGAACGAGACCCTCCTCGCTGTAACATTAGGAGGTCGGCAGTGAGCATCAGTGCAGCTCTGGCTCGTAGTCACAGCCAGCCTCCGGAGTCAGGGTGGGAACTAACCGTCTCCCTCTGTCTCCCCCTTTCTCCCCGCGGCTCCCAGGGATTCCCAGGACCTTGCTGAGCTTGTGCCGTGTGGCTGTGAGAAGAGCTCTTGGCAAATACCGCCTCCATCTGATTCCCTCGCTGCCTCTGCCGGACCCCATAACGAAGTTCCTCCTTTACGAGTAGAGTTCAAGTGCAGTGTTGATTGCGAAGGTGACCTGCAGTGGGGACAGACACCGGCTCTCGCCCCCGTGAGCCGCATCCTGTGCTGCCGACTGCGTCCCCGCTGGCTGCTGGTAAAGACGACATGGCCTGTTCTCTGGACTGCAGTTCCATCTCGGGTGCCGGGGCCATTGAACACGCCTCGGGTCGTTGCCAGTCAAGAGGCTCTTACAAAACTTAGTTTTGTTCTTCCTGAGTATCTCTGTTACGGATTTTCACAGTCGCACGACGCGTGGCCTGGGAAATGTGTGCAGGTCCTCAGCAGGTCCGGGCTGAGGCTGGAGGCTTGCTCATACTCCCTGTAGGGAAGACGCCTAGCACTTTCCAGAACTGTGCTTCTATTTATTTTTCTACTTCTCGATTTAATCGTTCAATTAAAGCCTTCTAATATCTAAACGAACAGGGAGTTTTGGTAAGCAAAGTAGAGCACAGAAGCGCAGTTCGTGAATTTGCTAGTTTGTTTGCCCTGCTCCTGGCGTGAGTAGCACACGCGCTGGCCACGCACACCCTTCTCGCTACTTCAGTGTTCGCTCTCTCTGGTGGAGCTGCCATGCGAACTGTCTTCGCTCAAGGATGGTTTCCTGGCTGCACAGATTGTTGTCTCAGAGCCAGTCTGTGCACTTGCTCAGGATCCAGGGGGGTCACGGTGCAGAGCTCCGCAGCACAGAGTTCCATGGTGCAGTGCACGTTCTGGTACCTACTGTGCCTGCTTAACGCCAAGAGGTGTCGTAAGTCCTCTGCCATTTCACTCTGGGGAGTTTCCGGACAGGGATTGATTTTAGGAGGCCCACCCTGACCTAGCCAGTAAACGACTGCCTTCCCCGGGACCAGGCCCGTCCAGCAGCATCACTGCCAGTGAACAGGAGAAGACGGCGCCGGGCGCTGCCCCCTCGTCCCCACACACAGCAGAGCGTGGAAAGCTCACTTGGTCCTCTGGACGGTTCCAGGCTTCCAGCTGCTTGGCGTCCAGTGGACAGAACATCTGGTGGGGTGGATTGCTCTTCACTCGTCTTGGTAGCTGCTCTTAGAATCTAGGAGGGGAGAGCAGCGAGGTCAGGAGTCCTCCCCCAGCCTGCCTGGGGGGTGCTAGGGGAGAGAGATGACCTGGGTCGTCATCGCAGTTGTCTGTGGCTGTGCGGGTGGGCTTATTCTCACACCCTGGGCTGTGCAGCCAGGAGTGAGGGTCGTCGGCAGGTGGGCCAGTGGCTGAGGTGGCATTTGTCTCCAGTGAGATCACATTTTGTCATATGAAGCCTATGAGGGCCATTGTGTGGACCCGTGGTGATTTTAGACCTCAGAAATAGTTAAGAACAGGCAGATTTCAAATCCGTGTTATGATTTTAAGAAATCCTATTTGTAAAAATTGAACTAATGATACTGTTTTATGTAATTACTAGCACTATTATGTGTTTCAGCTGGCCAGACAGGCAGTGTCTGACCATTATAGTCTACGGCTTGAGAATGGAATTCCAAACCCCCACCTCGTGTGTCACAGCTGGGCTCCGTGCTGGGACACCCGCGCGGACCTGGATGTGCGTTTGTGCAGTTCTCAGGGAGAAGAGTCCTTCAGAGGGGAAGATGCAGTCGCTGGAGGCATTCATGCCGCTGAAGTGATGCTGTTCCAGCCGTGGTAGTTGCGTAGATATGGGCTGGGTTTCTGAGGCCTGGGGTTGGGCCATGTGCTGTTGCTAAGGGGAGCTTGGGACTGGGTCCTCCTGAAGTCAGGAGGGTCTTCCAAAGCAGGAGAGGAGCTGCAGGACGGGCTGGCTGCTGAGGGGCATGACAGCCGGAGCCAAGTGCTGCAGGGGCTTCAGCCCAGGAGAGAGGGGTTAGGGGTGTTCTTTGTGGCACTCAAAACTGGGCTGTGGCTGGGGCAGGACCACAGGTGGACTGGGCCACTCTAGAGGGCCCTCTTGTCATTAGAGAGCTGTAAGCAGTGGCTCGTCACCTTGGTAGGGCTGAGAGAGGGCTCTCAGGAGTGTGTGGTTAGTTTGCTGTACTTCTAGCTCTTACTGGAGTACTGGTTAGCTCTTCCCAACTCTTACCCCTTCTTCTTGCTGCCCTTTTGGCTCAGGGTAGAAGAAGGCAGGTTTTTTCCAGATGAGCTGTGTCGTAGGTCCATAGCATGCTCCGAGTCTGCCCTGCTGTGTGCTTGCTGCAAAGGTCTGTTAAGGACAAGGCCTTCCCAGCCCTCCTCATGGTAGGAGGGTGGCTGTGTTTTTGGACCTTGTGGAAAAGCAGCACCTGGGAATGCTGCCTGTGCGGGAGTCCCATGCATGAGCTACTGGTGTGACCCTCGGGCTTGCAGAGGCAAGGGCCTGGGTGTGGCACAGTGGGTTGTCAGTGTTTCTTTGCTCAGTGCAGGGCTTGTGTCTTAGGGAACCATTTTCCCATGTTCTCTCTGGAGGGATGGACTGAATTGATCCTTACAGTTGAGCCTTGCTCATACCTGGCCAGGGAGATAATGTGTCTAGGGAGAGAATGAGCCAGAGGATGGTCCCTCTCCCGGTCCCTCCCTGGTATGTGGTGCACCCCAGCTGGTTTGCAGGTGTCTGGGGTCTCAGCTCTTCATTTGCAGAGCACCGCTTGGCTCCTCTTTATTTTATTTATTATTTATTTATTTTTGAGACAGGATCTTGCTCTGTTGCCCAGGCTAGAGTGCAGTGGCACAATCATAGCTCACAGCAACTTCAAACTCCTGGCTTCACACAGTCTCCCGCTGGGACTACAGCCATGCTACCATGCCTGGCTAATTTAAAATTCTCATTTTTTTTTTTAGAGACGGGTCTCTAACTCCTGGGCTCAAGCGATCCTCCTGCCTCAGCCTCCCAAGGTGCTGAGATTACAGGCGTGAGCCGCCTTTGGCCCCAGCTTCCTTCCTCTTTATTTAAGCCAGCCTTTGCTAATTTTCTCAGAATCCTAACAACTTTGAGATTCAGCCTCTTCTTTGAAAGTTCAGCGTTTTGTTTGAAATTTCATAGCTGCCAAACATGAATCTGAAAACAGTGAAGGTGACTAAGGCCATTCCTCCTTGTTATTAGTGACACGTTACTAACGCTCCCTTCCCTTGTGTGGGCAAGGATGGGATACAGAACAGGAGAGAGTGACACTCTCCATCCGAGCACTTTATGAAATCGTGTTTCTAAGCCCTGGGGTGCCCAAGTAGCCAGGGAATGTGGTGGCCCTTGAGAGGCTACTGCCTGCTGGCCCAGAGCCCTCCACGGGACAGGGGCTCGAGGGACCTGCGGGAAGGAGCCTGGACGCTGCCCCCGACCCACCCCAGGAGTCCTGTTTTCACTCCCAAGGGAGTGCTGGCCTTGCTCCTTGGCTGCTGTGAACAGACAGGCCACGCTGGGCTGGGGTCAGCGATGGGCAGTGTTGATACCTCTGAGAACCCAGCTTCAGAGTCCTGGGTAAGGACTGTTTAGATATATTTCCCCAAAACCATCAGTGTCACACACATACTGTGACTCCTCATATTACTTGTCTTATTTATATATTTATTTATTTATACCCTGCCTGGTTCCAGGAAAGTGTTTGAGGCAGCAGTGCTTGCTTTTTGGTGTTCTGTTTTGACATTTGAAGAGTTCAGTCAAAAATGCACTTGTTAAACAGATAATTTTAAAAAGAGAGGACAATTAGGAGTTTCCTAACATTGACTATGTTTCTGTTATCAGGCTTAAGTGCCATCATTTTAAGTTCTATTTTCCTTCTTCCATAAATTGATTCTTCAGATAAAAAGGTTGTGAAAGAAAGAAAGGGACATACAGCAAGCGCAGGATGAGCGAGGGGAAAATCTGCCTGAGCGGGGAGCTCCGGCCTGTGCCCTGTCGCTCGCTGCCGCACGGCCTTGGAGGAGTTCCTGTTGACAGTGGAGGCTCCGCTTTAGCAGGGGGTGGGGTTTTGTGTGGTCACGTGGGAGGATGCGCGTGCCTGCGGAAGCCCTGCGGACTGCTGTCCTTGTGATGCTGTCATCCCTCTTCCCAGAGGAAGGGCGTTCGAGGTGCTGCGGTGCTGGGCGGTCTGGGCTTGACCTTGGGCCCCGGTGGGGCAGCCGGAGTCCTTGTGGCCTGACACTGGCACAGAGCGCTCTGTGCAGGTGAGGCGCATAAGGACAGCATGGTGAATGCTTTAAGAAGTCAGATTTATTCAACCTAAAGGATTGTCTTTTATTCTAAGATTATTTCCTTCCTACTTTCGATGATAAATGTCCTTTTATATAATGACAGTGGTAGAACAGGGCAATGCTTGTTAAAATGCTCTTGGTCGCAGAATAAAATGCTGGTTGCTCTTCTTTAATCTCTTGAATATCTTTGCCTGAAATCCCAAAGTCAGGAAACCATGGTCTGGCTATAGTGTACGTTTATGTATTGGTGAGAAATTCTTCTTGGATTCTTGAACAGCCTGTACACTGGTGAAGGCTGTCATAGCATTTCCACTGCCTCCTGGTCCAAGAACAAGTTCTGAGGTCACTGTGTGCGGTTCTAGGAAGGGCAGACATCCCTGTGGTGATGGGCCTCCAGCCACCCCTGGATCCATGAGAGACACTCACAGGAGGTTTGTGTGACCTTCTTGGTGAGGACTGCCCCTTAACTCAGGCCCTGGGAGTCTGTGGCACCCCCTGAGTGTTGGCAGTGGCACTAGTGGTGGGTCTTCTGACGCTGGGGCTGTAGGCTTCTGCCTCCTTATTTGCCAGGCACTCGGTTACCGGTCCTGACCTCCAGGGGTCTGGATTCCCTGCCAGCTTGGATTGCACTCCTGGAACAGTGCCTGTTTTGGCCACATGACCTCCTTTCTCACTATGCCTCACTTAGCTTCTTCCTCTTCCAAGCCTGACTCCCACAGTGTGAAATAAAATAATTTACGTCATGCATAAATGGCTGGTGGGATTCATGTCCCAGCCGAATTCCACAGAGGGGAGCATGCAGACTTGGAAGTGCACTGTGAGGTGTGGAACAAATCCCATAAATCCTAAGCAGACAGCAGGATGGAGAAGTGGGCGGGGTAGAAGGGTCACTTCTGCTGCCTCCGCATGTTGTCGTTCAGTGTCTGGAATGTAGTGGAGTCTCTCGTAAGTTGCTTTGATTTGGACATCTCTTAGGTACGCTGGGTAACGTCTGAATGTGCGTGAATCCAGTCCGGGTGTGGCATTTATGAACACAGCTCTCTTGTCCATAGTCACAGTCTGACGCTGTGACGTAGCCAGCAGTGCCCGGCCTTGCGGTGTCTGCACAGCTCCCACCGCCTCTGTTTGCTGTTGGGCACTCGAGGTGTGACTTGTCTGTGTGCCTGGAGACGAGCTGGAGAGAGTCCTCGCCACCGGCCCTCTGACTCCCTTCTGCTCTGGTCATGACTACACGTTTGCCTGCAGTGGCCGGGACCACGACTGTTTTTGCCCTTGTGCCTAGTTAAGAGCTTTCAAAAGTATGATGGACATTTTTGATATGTTATTGTAACTTTAATAAATGCTTTATTCGCCTCTAATTCCCCCAAAATGCCTTAATTTTGTGGACTGTTTATTTCAACAGGTAGAAGTGTTGGCCATGTGAAATCTTGGTATTCGTGTTTTGAGAAGAAGGGACTGGCTTTGTGGAAAGCCTCAAATGAGTGGATAGAAGGGCTCTAATACAGGAGTTTCAGACTGCTCTGAGGATCTCTGGGGATCTGTTGCACAGATTTAAATGACCTGACAGCCCGTTTTACTTAGTGGCTTGTAGTTTCTGGTTTGAAGAGAGCTGTGCCCCGAAAAGTGTTTGAAACCCATGGCTTTCAAGCAAGGTGACCTGTCCCTACAGTGTTCTGTGGGCAAGACTTGCGTTTGGCCCCCATGGTTCTGTGTGACCTATCTTGACAGTAGGAGGGTGAGGCGTGACGATTTGGGATGAACCCGGAATGAATAACCTAAATAAAGATATTTATTCATCTCGCAGTGACTCCCTTGCATGTTCTCTGTCTCTGTTGTTTTAGATAGTTTCTTCATTCCTTACGCCTGAACCTTCCCCACCTCTCCTGCCCTACTGAAAAAAGGCCCCTGTCACACGTGGGCCCCGTCTCTTTGCCTCAGACCGGCTGGATGTGCATGGTAGAGATACTGCCTTCCACTCACCATCCGTCCTTTCCAGCTGTTCTTAGCTGGGCACTGGGATTCCCGGAACCAAGGCTCCGTTTCCCAGCCTCCTGTACCAGTGGATGTGGCCCTTCACCATGGCCCTTCCTAAAATCCCATTAATGTGACAGAATTGTTTTCAAAGCATAAACCTATTAGGATGAATAAAAATAGCAAAAAAATTTGAAACCTCTCAAGAAAATAAGTGAATGGCAACTAACTCAGAAACACCTGAGAAATCTCCACTGCAAGAAAGAAATGGGAACATCTGAGAATCTGGTTTGTATGGCAGAAGTCCCAGGTTTTGGAAGTGGCTGTGAGAAAGGGTGAAGCCAGAAGCCTGCTTAAGACGCAGCTAGATTCTCCACGCCACACAGTCGGGTGAAGCGCCTCCCTCCACCCATGGAAGACCGAAAGGGGCACTGTGTTCAGCCTTCAGTTTCTAAAATCCTGAGGCCAGGAATATCCTCCCTGCAAGAAACAAACCAAAAAGAGACTTCTTTGAAGAATCTCACTGGTCTGAAAGGAAGACCAGTACAGAATGTGGCCAAAGAAAAGGTTACACACATCTTACAGTGGATTCCATGAATTAGAATTCTGAGAACAAAAGCTTTAAGTTTCCAATTCACAAGAGCTAACCTCGTGCTAACAGAATGAAGCACCTTGCCAAGGCGCATCACGGTGAGATTTCAGAACATTGGGGAACTTCTGGAGAGAATAAACAGTACACAGACAGAGTGTCAGGTGTCACAATAGCTTTGGCACTCTCAGAGGCCACAGTGGAAACTAAAGGAATGTGGACCTTCCAGAATTCTGAAAGTTATTCCAGGTATACTGAAAGTCACGCTAAAAGACTTGAAGGTACTTTAAAAATTTACACGTACGTTCCTGTGTGCCTTAGGAAGTTACTAAAGGATGTATTCCTCCAAAATGAGGGAGCAAGCCAAGGAAGGAGATGTGGCCTGCAGCCAGGGAGGATCCCGCACAGCAGCAAGGGGACCCCCAGGCGCACGGTGGCGGAGATTCCAGGCTGGCAGCCATGCACCAGCCGCAGATGGCCAGTCTGGTTAGCTGTTGGCTCCGGGAAGATGTCTTAGTTATTAGAACCCCTGTCGCCTCTGAACGTGTTGAGGTTTTAGATGGGAGTTGGGATTGAATTATTGACAAGTACTTAGAAAACCAAGGAACAGAACTCCAGGGAAAGCAAGTTGGGCGAGGCAGAAAAAGTTGCTATGGTAATAATGCTGTATGACTCGGCTGTGGTCAGGATTTATACAGTCCTGATAACAAACAGCGAATATTAACCACGTTATGATAAAACCCTATTAGGAGAAGGGAGGGTGGAGGAGGACCGGTGGGAACTGTGTGAGCCAAGGCAGAATAACCCTCATTTTCTATAGAAAGGCCGAGAGAAAGTGCCCAGTGCAGACAGGTGTGTGCGCCTCGGGCAGACACCGTCGTGTGGAGATGTGTGGGGGGCCTCTGCTGCTGCTGAAGCAGCTCCCGAGCAGTACGGTTGGGAGAAACTGAGGCAGGGGTTGGGCAGAGCTGTGGGAGGCCCTTGGTATGCGGCGAGGACAGCACCAGGCTGTTGCAGTGCGGGGGCCACGCAGGAGCACGGGAGGCGGGGAGGCCTTTCACGGTGGAAAGGGCAGCACGTGGGCGGCGCTGTTGCAGGTCCACGTGGCTCAGCACCAGAGACCCTGCGCTGGAGAAAGGCCCTACAAGTGTAGCGAGTGTGAGGAGTTATCTACTCGTTCAGCACCAGAGCATCCGCGCTGGTGTTGGGCCTGAGGGCAGCCGACATGGGAATGCTTTCAGCGGAGGATTCACATTTGTTTGGCGCCAAGTTAACAGAAAGGCCTCGTTAATGCCTTTAACGAGGAGAACCTGTAGCCTTGGAGAACCTGTAGCCACGTCGCCAAGTTCATGAGCATCAGGAGGTCCACACTAGAGAAAGACCCTGTGAGCGCACAGAGCGAAAGCGTTCAGCCAAGGGTCTGCTCTGCCTAGCGCTGGAAAGCTCACAGCCCAGAAAGGTGCTGGGAGTGCGGCAGATGAGAACCCGCCCAAGCCCCAAACTTGGGCTGCGTAAAAGCCTTTTCGGTACAGCCGCTTGGGAGAGCTGTAAGCTGCAGGTCACCTCGTTCCCCCCTGGCAGACCCACCCGGGAAGACCTCATGAGTGCAGAGGTGGGGAGGCTTTCTGCTACAGGGACATCCTCACGTAGCACTGGGTGTTCTCCTGAGACCTGGTCTTGGTGAGCGCAGCCGCGTGAGGAAGCCCTCAGCCAAGGGCCTCACCTCTGCACTGTGCCCCAGGATGTTCTCACTGGAGGAGGGCCTTAGGTGTGCAGGGAACGTGCGGGTCCTTGCTGGACCTGCCAGGACACGTACCAGAGGGAACATCTGAGAGTGGCAATGTGAGCTGCCTCCAGCCAGCAGCTGAGCTCGCGTCCCCACGTCCACCCTGGGGCTGCCCCTGGTGAGCGCTGGGTATGGGAGCCTGTAGGAGCCACGTGGCACTTCGTAATCTGCCTGGGGCCAGAGTCACCTCACTGCCAGTGCCTGTGGCAGAAGCCACCACCTGTGCCAGCTGTCAGGGCTGCCTCAGCCACCCCGTGTGCACCTTGCTGTCCCTTGAGGGAATCCCAAGAGCCCGAGCCATCAGCGGGCCTCGTTTCCTGCTCCCAAGACCTTAGCTGGGGACTTTGTGTGGCTTACAGGGAAGGTTGACCTTTTCTGATGGACGTTGTGGGCCTCACGTGACTCTCGATGGGTTGGTCCGGCTTCCAAGTCAAACTTCAAGGAAACTGCCTCCTTTTATTCTGCTTGGTGTGGAAATAAAGGTCTAATTGTTGAAACCACCTTTGATCTGGAGGTTTTTGTTTATTGCGTTGGCTGGGCTGACAGAGCTGGGGTCTGCCAGCATTAAGGGTGGGAAGAGCCGGCTCTCAGTCCACCTTTGGCCTAATCAGTTTTGCTGTCCAAGACCTCCTGGGGTCTTGGGCTTTGTGGGCTTAATCCTGTGGCCTGGATGTCAGGGTTATTTTGGGGCTCAGCACCCTGAGGAGAGAGTGGTTGGTGTGACAAGGCCAGTGTGTTTTGGGGCAGCGTGAGTTTCGGCCTTGTATCCAGGTGCTGTTGAGGGAAGTGCAGCCCCTTGCAGGCAGGGGCCTTGCGGGGGTCACAGTGCAGAAACACTGGATGTGAATAGGATGTGTCCCTTCTAACTGGGTGTTCAGATGATCAGAGACTCTGAGTGAGGGTGTACAGACGTTCTCAGGACCCAGACCTGTGTCTCTGATAGCCATGCTTACTGTCAGAACAGATGATCTACAAAGGTTTGTACTGGTTGTCACAGGATGGGGGGGTTCACTGGGGTGCCCGGGCCAGGGGTTCCTATCTGGTGGGCCAGAGCTGCGGGCAGGAAACCACTTGCTGGAGTGCCAAAGAAATACGTGGGGAGCTGCTTGCAGGGGCTGCTGCTGGACTTGCTGGAAGCTGGCTGAGGCAGGCTGGGATTCGGGGAACTCTGAGCAGCTGCCTGTGGGGCAGTTGAGTTTTTGGGGAGTCAGCTAAGACACCTGCAGAACTCCCCGGGAAGCTGCTGACGCTGCTAGAGGTGAGCTCCCCGGGTGTCCCGTATGCAAGCCGAGTGCCAAGGGAAGCACCACGGAACCAGGCAGAGAAACCCCTTCCTCCTCCCAGTGACCCTCCACAGACAGACGTGACCTCACGCCCGCTGGCGAGGAAGAAGTGCCCGAGTGTCACAGCAGGGCGGTGGGGAGTGGATCTGGAGGGCTAGGAGGAGGATTCTCATACGGTACCTGACGCTGGGCTGCAGGCTCTTCCTTGAGAGGACCAGCCTGCCTTCCAGTCACGGGATCTGGGCCTGTGAGTCGAGTCAGGTCTGGGAACTGGGAGAGCTGTCACTATTCACAGTTGTGACTCAAGCCAGGTTTTCGGCTCCCAGGGACACCACGTGCAGTTAGCCGTTGCCAAGGTCCCCGTGGACCAAGGCATTTTGTGGCCAGCATGTATGTGCTGCCCTCCTTGGCGGACCCATCTCCCTCGCCTTTGGTGGCCAAGTCCTGCCGTTCAGCCTCTGCTTCTCCGGGATCCCGTCATCCCACGGAGCTCAGAGAGCCCGTCTCAACGCAGCACCCCCAAGACACTGCCTGCGAAGGAGAGCAGCCCCAGAGCTCTTCAGGGAAGCAGGTGCTCCTCCCACTAATGTGTTTAAGTCCCAGTGCCTTAGTGCAAGGAGCGCTTCGGGGCCTTGTTGATAATACACATGTTAAATCCAGTCCAGTATTCCTGTCTCCCCATGCCTTTGGGAGCCCTCCCCCATGCCAGGGAAACTCCAGCTTCTCAGCCTTGTTAAATGTAGGCCATTTTTGAGTTTGAGTTTCAGTCAAACAATCAAATAAGCTGTTGGAGTCACCTCCAGCTGTTCAAGTGAGCACATTAAGTCTGGACTCTCTATTAACTTTACTTACATCAATAAATTTGGCCTGATCTAGTGTTATATTCCACCCTCCTTGGTCTGACACCCTTGGAATCCACTTCCACACGTTTCCCATATTTCTACTGATACGTGTTAGAAAAGTTTCGCTCATTTTCTAGGTGTATGAGCTGTTCTTCCTGGGCATGGTGTGGACTTGTCCCTCAGGCGCGTGCTGTGATTTGACCCTAGTTGCGGCCTGGCGGCAGCACAGTGATCTGGTGGATATTGAGAATGAGCCACGTTGTCGAGGCGTCATCACGGGATTTTCAGTCGAAGGGAGATGAGTCTGTGACACCATGGGGCAGGCTTCTGCTGGCACTGGGGGTTCAGAATGATGTGAGGGTTTCTGTCAGTTTCACCTGGGACCAACCAAAAGTCCCCACTCTGCATTTCATGGTCCCATCCTTTCCCAGCCAATGCCCTAGCTTTCCTACGAGATACTGGGGAGACTAAATCAGCTACTGTTTACAACCAGTATGATTACACTTTATGCTTGATTTTCAGAAATAACAATCCTATGACTACAGGGAAAAAAAACTCTTGGCACAGACCTGAGCTTGTCATTTTCTCTCTGGAGTGTATCATGCCCTCACGAGACTGTCTACACTCGTCATCACTGCCAAAAAAAGTCGTCATCACTGCCAAAAAAAGTCAAGTCCAGTCAAGTCCAGCAGCCACGGGCTCCCAAGGCACTTGCTTCAGCTGACATGCGGTCAGGTAACCAAAGGTGATGGCTCGCTGAGTTCGGATGCGAGTAACCCGTCGTTACTGCGGACAGCTAGCGTCACATTTCCACCGTCAAGGAACCCAGCACTGCCTGAGCCCGAGAGCTCAGCGAATCGATTCCCAAATCCCACTTTTGCGAGTCTGTCTCCTGTGGTCGCCGCCAGTACCAATTCTGGATCAGTCGGGGTTCGGTTCAGACAGTAGCCACACAATAATTTGAGCAAGGAAGGTTTGATGTAAAGAATTATTAACTGTTTCCACACAGAGATAAGAGAGTTCTAAAGAATTCCCAGAGGGAGACTGCCCAAGGAAGGAAAGAATTAGGAAGGAGGGAGCCTCCTCAAGGCTGAGACTGAGACCTTGTTGGAGGGTGTGGTGTCAGCTCAGCACATGGCAGAGGAATTGTCTGGGTTCGTCTGGATTGGAGGCGGTCCATGTTGGTCGGGCCAAGATGGGTGTGCAAGGAATCTCAAGCCAGCAGTAGAAGGCACGACCCCTGCTGCCCCCAACACAGAGCAGACACTGTAGGATGCCCGCTCAGTTCACCTGGAAGCTGCCTGCGGGGAAGGGAGGTGCCGTCAGACTTGCTTAGAAGCCTGCGCGGCATGGCTGGGCTGCTGGCCGGCTGCCACTGAGCTGCCATGGGGCTGCCACTGAGCTCCAGGAAGCCGGCTGAGGTCCCTGCAGAGCCCTCCGAGAAGCTGCTTGCAGTGGCGCCTCTGAACTCTCCACCGGGAAGCTGGCTCAGGTGCCCTACAACTCTTTGGGAGAGGTGAGCCCTACTGGGTGTGCGGACTCCAGCCAGGCTCGGCGGGAGCAAGGCGGAAGGCAGGCTCACCAGGACCAGGAGAAGCTGTTTCCTCCTCCGGCACCCCTCTCTCAACCCCTGCCGACAGAGCCTAGCTTTGCATCAGCTGGCAAGGGAGAAAACATCTAGGATCACAGCCGGGCGATGAGAGGCGGAGTTAGACTGAGGTGCAAGGCATTCACAACTGAATCATCGTATGAAGTTGGTGCAGCCTTGATAATAGCCCAGCAAAGACAGTAGGAGGAAGGACATAGTACTGGTTTATCTCACTTACAAGCATAGGTGCAAAATCATACAGAAAATGTAGCAAGCTGGATTTACCAAAATATAAAATACAATGCATCAAGACCACCGTGGGTTTGCGTTGGTGTCAGCTCTCTGCCAACACTTGTGCTCCTCTTTCATAGCATGGAGTCGCCACTGGGAAGCGCCTGGCTGTGGCCAAGCAGCTGTTACAGAGGTGTGGCCTGAAACATGGCAGAAATGTTCTCTGTCTCTTTAAAACCTCACTTGCTCTTTTTGGGAACTGAAACTTGCATCCCTTCCTCAGGCCAGTGGTTGGGAGGGGCAGGGCAATGTCCTTTGTGCTACGGAGGTCCTGGGCAGAGGTCACGGGATTGTCTTTGGCAGAGATGGGGCGATCAGAGTCACCAGCTGCAGTTGAACGGCGGTTGTCTGAAGCCGAATGGCCTCCCTTTAAAAAACTCAGTAGTTCTGCTTATTGGGAGGACAATGGCATTTTAGACATGAGTCTCCATCCTCCTCATTTGTCAGCAAAATAATAAATTCCTCTTTCGTTCTCCTCAAACCACTTGTCCTCGTTCTTCTGGTGTGGCCTCGGGGACAAGTGCCGAGCTTTTGGTGACCCAGCTGCTTCTCATCAGTGGCCTGCTGCTCCTGGGCTGAGGCTTTTAGGAAGAGAGCAGGTGAGTCGCCTGTGGTCTGTCTCCCTCTCCGCTTCCTGGACGTGGTGGCCACAAGCCCCTTGGGGATGGTGAGGCTACAAGGTGGAGGAAAGGCCACGTGAGGACGCGCTTGCCACCCATCTCGGAAGTACCTGGCACGTGTGTGTACCTATATGTATGTGTGTGTGTGTACATGTACAGCAACTAAGAATGGAAGGGAGCGTCCTTGTTCTGACACAATTCTTGCTATTTTTTTTTTTAATTTATAAAAAGCCACAGGAAGCATTATAACTAATGATGAAAATTAAAGCTTTGCTTTTGAGTTGGGTGCACTGAGGTATTAACAAACAATATAAATTTACAATGGGCCTAAAAACCAAATGCACAGGAATATGTGTAACAAATGATATGCAAAATATCTTTGAGAGATATCCAAGAAGACCCAAGTAAAGAGACTAAAGTCATCATCAAATTTCTCCAAATTGTTCTATAGATTTAATGCAATCTCAATTAAAATCCTTACTAGTTTCTTTTTTGAAGTTGAAAGACAATTCTAAAAATTACATAGTAATGTAAAGGGACAAAGATATTTAACAGGCCCTTCAAGGAAGAGATTCCGTAAAGCACAGTAAGTGCGAAGGAACGGTGCCGCGTGCAGGCGGAGACACACAGCCCCGTGTACCGGGATAAAGAGCAGGAGGCAGGTCGAGGCTCACGTGTTTGTGCTCCAGCTGTGACGAAGTGGACGGGGCAGAGCAATGGGGGAGGACGGTCTGCTGAGCCAGTCGTGTTGGGACAGCTGGGTGTCCGCACTGACACGCAGAAATGGGTCTCTGCGTCTCACCATGCTCAGGAGGCAACCCTAGGTGCATTTATTGGTCTGTGTGAGAAAGGCAAAAACGTAACACTTCTAGAAGATAAAATAGGGCAATATTCATGACCTCAGGGTCCTAAAAAAGACAGAAAATTCACACGCTGCACAGCAAAAGAATGATAACTTTGTTTACATTAAAATAAAAAACTTCTGTTCATGAAAGACAGTATAAAGTGAACGAAAGACAGCTCAAATGGGAGAAGATATTTGGGGTGAGGTGAAAGACTTGTACCTGGAATGATGAATAACTGGTGCGAATCAGCATGAGAAAGACTGGTGACCGAGTAGCAGAGCCTCGCACAGCAGCTTCGCGCAGGAGGAACCCGGGGGCCAGCGGCCGCGAGGAGTGCTCCTCCGCGGCGGGGATCAGGGAAACGCAACTGGAAACCGTGAGAACCCACCACCCACCTAACAGCCTGGCAGAAAGTCAAGAGTCATATACCGGGGGATGTAAAATAATATAGCACTTTGGAAAACAGTTTGGCAGCTTCTCAAAAAGTTAAATGTACACCTACCACGTGACCCAGTCATTCCACTCCTGTGCATTTACCTGAATAAATGAAAGCACGTGTCCCTGTAAACACGTGTGCACAAGTATTCTTAGTGACTTATTTGTGGAACTGGAAACAGCCCATGCGTTGAAAAGGAACGAACCGGGGACACGTGCTACAACGTGGATGAACCCTGAAAACATGGTGCTAAGTGAAAGGAGCCCGTCACAAAAGGCCACGTACTGTATGAATACAAAGTTCTAGGGAATGCAGACCGACCCACAGAGACAGAAAGCTGGTCAGCGGTTGCCGGGTGTGGGGCGGGCGCAGAGGAGGGCGAGGGAAGGTTGCAAAGGGGCACTAGGAAGCTGGGGGTGTTGGGTGAGTTACTGTCCTGGCTGTGGCGGTGGCGCCGTGGGTGTACGTGGACCAAGGGATCAGCTCGTGCACTTGCGTTGTGTGCAGCTGACCGCGTGTCAGTTACTGCTCAGTAAAGCTGTTGAAACTCCTGTGTGCAGATCCAGAAGAAAGAAACAGACAACCCTCGTGCTTCCAGCGTAGTTAGAAGACCGAGAACCGTACAAACCTCAAATTACTTGTACAGAGAAACACATACATTCCCGGTGAACCTGTTTCTCAAATTCTGCCCGCAGCCTGGGTAGGTGTGCTCACTTGGGAGTGTGCGCTTCTGAGCTGTCCACGTCTGCACCCAGCTGCCCCTCTTCTGCCCTCTGCGGCTGGGGGGAGAAGGACACACCAGTGACGGTCGTTCTGGTGTGTGGGCCCACCGGAGCAGCTGCTACCCAGGATCAACTCGCTGCTTCCTCCTCTCCAGCTGTTTTCACAGCTGCTGCGTCCTTGGGCCTCTTCATACCACGCTCCCTGCACGTGGGCCACACCTCAACGCCTGCAGGTGGGCCACGAGGGCCCTGGACCTCCAGCCACAGCTCGAGGAATGAGGGGCTCTGTGACAACCCACCCCGTGTGACATGGCCTCAGTGGACCCTTGAAGCCTGAGCTGGTGTGTTCGGGTGGGCCAGGGAGAGCGTGGTATTCCAGGAGGAGGGCAGGGGACTCTGCGGACTCAGGATGGCAGGAGTGGGGTGGGCGGCACATGGGAGGGAGGAGGCTGGGGCTGCGAGCGGGGCCTGGAGTGCGTGGACGCACAGCTGGGGGGCGGTTCACATTTTATCCTGCAGACATATTTCTCCACACGAGCTCTTGGTGGCCCCTGGTGGCATCAAGGAATGAGCAGGGGGCCTGGCAGATGCATAAGGAAAAGCAGTGACCCAGCATCGAGGACACACGGCTCACACGTTCGGGGTGTTCGATAAGTTACGGTCTGCCCGGAAGCCCTGTCTGCAAGGTCGTGTTCTGCAAGGTCGCACGTGGGCTACAGAGCAAGGCTGTGTTAGCTTTTCCTGGCTGCCATCCCGGTAACCGAGTACAGCTCACCTGGGTTTCATACATTCACGCGGTCTGCCAGTTGTTGTTTATGGTTGCATTTGAAAATGGCTCAGATTATGTTGTGGCTGACAGAGTAATGGCTCCTCCCAAATGTCCATGCTCTGGTCTCCAGAACCTGCTGTGTCACCTTGCACGGCAGAGGGCTGTACGGATGTGATGAAGTTGAGGGTCTTGAAGTGGGAAGATCATCCCAGATTATGTCCCTATGCGGGGAGGCAGGAGGCGGGGCTGTGCTGACAGAGCACCGGGAGAGTGGCGGCCCCCGGAAACCGGAAGGCGCCTGGGGAGGGTTGTTCTCCGCAGTGTCCGGGGCACAGCTCTGCTGACGCCTGGCTTTAGCCCCATAAGATCCTTTTTGACTTTCAGCTTCCGAGACTTTAAGAAAATAACTTTGTGTTGTATGAAGCGGCTGAGTTTGTGAGAATTTTTTAGCAGCAGTAGGAAACTAATACGGTTGTGATATAGCCCCAATTAAAATGGATCGATGGCTCCAAATTGGTTCATTGAAATATGATGCAGACGTAGTAATAACCTGAACACGAGGAGTCCGAGAATGTCATGAGCCCACTGAGCAGGAGCCGGCGGCGAATGTCAGTGTCAGTGTGTGTGTTGGTGGAGAATCTGGCCGTGGCGATTTTGCACAACTAGCCGTAAATATGAAGTAATAAGTACTGTCTTAAAAGTAAATCTCATTGCCCCAGGCATCTGCTTGTCCCTTGTCCCTGATGTATCGTCTGTTATGAAATTTTGTCTGGTAGATGCATGAAGTCATTTTCCAACAATGAAGAGTAATTTCTCTAGTAAACCAATGACATAATTTCAAAAAAAGGTCATGTTTTCCAGGATGAAGTGTTTTGCTTTCCAGTATGAAATTGATAATTTTGATTGTTAAAGGCCAAGAAGAATGTCAAACCTCAGAGGCATTACTCAGAGCAACCCTCTCGTGACAAGAAAAGGCACATGAATCACACTGTTGCTGAGAAACTCAAACCGCCTGCACAGTTGCTGATCACTCTCTTGCGTGTGGCCGTTTCTTTGTCAAATGACGCTTTTAGCTGGTGCCTGCGGGGATGTGGGAGAACCACCGTCCTAAGGACACGTCGCCAAATATGCTGCTTCCTACTTGGATTTAGCCCCTGATGTGAAGACCACGAATCCACCAGAGACACACTCAGAGCGTATTTGGAGGGACGACAGACAACTGGTAGACAAGCCCGAGGAAGGCATGTGGCGCAGTGAGGGGGGCTGCCCTGTGGACCAGAGGGGTCCGCGCTCTCTCCAGGCGCTGTTGCGGCCACAGCTCTCCTCCTGGTCTTGGTGAGGTAGCAAAGGAAATAGTGAAATTGTAGCCTTGTGCCGTGTGCGTAGGTCCCGGGTGCCGCGTGAAGGGAGCGGCAAGATCGTGTTCTTGCACCTTGTGGCGTACGCTGGCGTCCAGAGCAAAACACTCACGCACGGAGAGATGCTTATGCATGACACCGACGTGCTAGGACAGTCTGAACCCGCCATGTGGCTGGTTCCTGGGCACGCTTCACTGACGACCCGGTACCTTGAGTAGCGTGAACCTTCTGCTCCGAGGCGAAAGACCGTAACTGCTGGCACTGACGTCAGGCAGCAGGGTTTCTTACAAAGACTCTCTCCAGCCCTCTGCCTTTTGTTGGAGAAATAGACGCTGTTGGCATATACGAGTGTCACATTCGAATGCTGCTGTGGAACATGAAGAAGTATTTGCTAGAGTGCCACGGGATTGAGTGGGCAAGGGATCCATCTGCCCCGTCTCGGTCTTCCCGGCTGGTGTCCGATGGTGCTGGAAGTCGTCCTCCGCGTTTGGCAGCAGCGTTTGGTCCAAATATTCAGAGCTGCCTCACCGATGGGTGTCATTTCTGAAGACCTGCAATTATAGCTAAAATTTTCTGATTTAGTTAAAAAATGGACTAAGCAAAGAAACTGCCTGGAAGCGCGACCTGCCCTTTGGCTGGGCTCAGCCGTCAGTGAGCCGGAGATAGACGCTTTGGTGACGGGTGCATGAAACGTCACCCCTCTCACAGACACAAGAGTGAGTGACTCGCAATATTGAGAATGCGTTTTATTTACAGAAGTGGATGATTGTCACAAATGTTCATCTGACAATGAGGTCTGTGTTTGTAGATGCTGCAAGTTGAGAAATACCGCCCTCAGTCCGTGCTTCTATTTCTGGCCGCTGGTTGAAGTCACCTGAGGTGTGTTCAAAGTTCCCGGTGCCTGGGCCGCATCCCAGATCCACTGTGTTAGTTTCCTGTTGTTGCTCTAACACGTGACCACGGAGTTGGTGGCTTAAAACAACACAGATCTGTTATGCAGTCCTATAGGTCGGAAGGCCAGTGTGGTCTCACTGGGCTGAAATCAAGCTGTGGGCAGGGCTGGGCTGCTTTTTGGAAGCCCCAGCTTGCAGGGCCGCCATGCTCCTCACCTCGTGGCCTCTGCCTCCTCCGTGACCAGCGACAGAGGCTTGATTCCCTCCCACGGCACGTAACTCTGACCTCCGCTCTCTCCCTCCCACGCTTTCTAGGACCCTGTGACGACACGGGCCCACCTGAGCAAGCCAGGCTGATCTCCCTGTGCGAAGGGCAGCTGAGTGGCCGCGTTGGTTCCTTCTGCACACACAGCTCCCCTTTGCCGTGCGACGTGGCATATCCGCAGGGCCTGGGCATTAGGACGTGGGCGTCTTTGGGGACCCTTGTCACTGACCACAACAGTGACATCAGAATTTCTGGGAGCTGAGCTTGAGCAGATTCTAATATAAGCCCATTCAACTGGGGTCAGTTATGGGGAAGAACGGAGGGTTTTAAGCAAGGGAGTTGTACGTATTTTAGAAAGACCCCTCCAGTGACAGTGTGTGTGGGGGTTGGTTGGGGAGAGAGGGCTGTGATGGGACCTGAGTAAGTAGCAAATGACGACTGCCAGGGTCAAGGCAGTGCAGCTTTGCCAGTCCTTCCTCAAAAGGGTCAGGTTCCACTTACTTGAGTGCTGTGCTGGGGTAAGGGGTACACAGCATCTTGAGGATTCTTGGGCAAGACCAGGCTGCAGAGTGGGACACACAGGACAGTACCCTCCCCAGGGTTCTTGAGCAGGGCCATGGCATCTGCTGTAGAGAATCCCATGCCTTTATGGAGACGTAGTTTTACATGCCATAAAGTGCACCATTTTAAAGCAAACTATTCAATTTTTTTTTTTATCACATCCACAAAGCTGTGTGTGGATCACCACTATCTAATTCTGAAAGATTTCCAGTTCCAGAAACCTCGAACCCAGTTGCAGTCATTCCCCAGTTCCCGCCCCCCAGCCCCTGGCAACCACTAAACTGCTTTCAGTTTTTAGGGATTTATATTTCATGTAAATGGAATTATGTCATATGTAGCCTTTTGTGAGTGGCTGCTTTCAGTTAGCTTGATAATTTTAAGGTGTATCTATGTTGTGGCCTGTATCAGAATTTCGTCTTTTTTTATGGCCAATTGATACTGTATGACTCCACCACATTTTGCTTATCCATTTACCCATCGATGGACATTCAGGCCGTTTCTACTTTTTGGCTACTGTGCATAATGCTGCTATGAACATTTGGGTACAGATTTTTACATAAATTATGTTTCCAATTCTCTTGGTTGTATCATCTACCTGGGAGCGGAATTGCTGGGTGATACGGTAACTCAGTGTTTGGTGTTTAAGCAGCAGCCGGGCTGTTTTTCTCAGTGGCTGAACTGTTTGACGTTCCCGCTGGCACCACGTGAGGCTTGGTTTCTCCACATTCTTGGCGACACTTGTTATTATCTGTCTTCGTACCCAGTGTGTATGCAGTGGTGTCTCATTGTGGTTTTGATTTGTATTTCCCTAATGACTAATGATGCTGAGTATCTTTTCATGTGTTCTTTGGCTGTTTATGTATTTTCTTTGAGAAATATACGTTTGAATCCTTTGCTCATTTAAAATTGATGGTCTTTTTATTGTTGACTTGAAAGAGAGCTCTTTATGTATTTTGGATACAGTTCCCTTGTCAGATATTTTATTTGTAAATATTTACTCCCATTTCGTGGGTTTTAACTTTCTTCATGATGTTCTTCAGAGCACAAAAGTGTTTAATTTTGATGAAGTCCACTTCATCTTTTTCTTTTTTTACTTACGCTTTTTATATCAGATCTAAGAATCCACTGCCCAATCCAAGATCGTGAAGATGTACTCTTATGTTTTCTTGTAAGTCTTATAGTTTTTACATTTATATCTTTGATCTATTTTTTCTTTTCCTTTTTCTTTTTCTTTTAGAATGAGGGTCTTACTCTGTCATCCAAGCTGTAGTGCAGTGGCATGATCATAACTCACTGTACCTCAAACTCCTGGGCTTAAGCAATCCTCCTGTCTCATTCTCCCCATTAGCTGGGACATCAGGTGAGCACCACCATGCCTGGCTAATTTTCGAATTTTTTGTAGAGTCCGGGTCTTGCTGTGTTGCCCAGGCTTGTCTTGCACCCCTGGGCTCTAGTCATCTTCCTGCCTTGGCTTCCCAGAGTGCTGGGATTACAGGTGTGAACCACTTTTGCCCAGCTAATCCATATTGAGATAATGTTTATTTGCATATGATGTAAGGTAGGGGGTCCAACTGCATTCTTTTGCATGTGGATATCCAGTTGTTCCAGGACCATTTGTTGAAAAGACTATTCTTTCCCCCATTGAATTGTCTTGGTACCTTGTCAAAAATCAGTTGACCATTAATACAAGGGTGTATTTCTGGATTCGCAATTCTATTCCATTGATCTGTATTTCTAACCTTATGCCAGTACCACACTGTCTTTATTCCTGTTGATTTGTAGTAAGTTTTGAAAAAAGGAAGTATAAGTACTCCATATTTGCTCTTTTTCAAGATTATTTTGGCTATTCTGGGTCTCTTACATTTCCATTTGAATTTTAGGATCAGCTTGCCAATTTCTGCTAAAAAGGCAGCTGGGATTTTTATAGGGATCCTGTTGAATCCATTGATTGTACTGGGGGAATATTTCCATCTTAGCAATATTAAGTCTTATAATTTATTAGCTCAAGATGTCTTCCCATTTATTTAGATCTTCTTTAATTTCTTTCACTGATGCTTTAAGGTTTTGGGGATGCATGTCTTACAGTTCTTTTGTTAAACTTATTTGTAAGTATTTTATTCCTTTCAGTGCTATTGTAAATGGAATTGTTTTCTAAATTTATTTTTGAATTGTTCATTTCAAGTGAAGAGAAATACAATAGATTCTTATATATTGATGTTTCAGGAAAATCCTGGGACAGTATAGAAAAACCGCCCCCCAAACTGAGAGGGTGCCAGGAGACCAGAGAATGACTCAGGCAAGCCCAGCTTCGTGAGTTAGACGAGTTTATGAGGTTCCCATTACAGGGGCACTTGCTCCTGGGAGGCACAGGAATTTCTGTCATGGGAGCTTTCTCGCATGCAAAGTCTGCATTTGCCCATCCTGTGGTGTTGCCTTGAATTCCTTCTCAATGAATAACTCAGAGCTTTTACATTGTATCTTTGCTTGTTCACAGCGAAACCAATCATGCGCACACAGTACCATCATCATGTGTCATCACACAGCCCGTGTTACCTTAATGATATTATAATTCTCCACTAGGTGGGGGTTTTAGTATTACAATTAGCTACAGGGCGCCATAGGGCAGCTAAAGCAGTCCTAAAGCAGTCGGGGCTGTCTGAGCTGACCGCTTCAAGGAGAAAGTGCTGAGGCACCGGGAAAGCACTTTTCTTGGCCTGGTGGTTGTCTTGGCACTTGCTTAATCCACTGTGTAGCCATTCTGCTGATCTCGCCAGGCTGGCCAGTGTTGCTGTTGTATGGTGGGGAATCTGCCTCTTCCCAATTGCTCTTGTATCCTGCAACCCTGCCGCACTTGTTAGTTCTAATAGTTTTGCGAGTTCTTTAGGATTTCTTATATGTGAGATAATACCATCTGCAAATGGAGATAATTTTGCTTCTTCCCAATCTGGATCCCTTTTATTTCTTTTTCTCGCCTGATTGCTCTGGCTACGGCACATGCTGAATACAGGTGAAGAAATAGAATATCTTGTCTCGTGCCTGGTCTTAGGGAAGAAGCATCTAGTCCTTCACGTTAGGTGTGATGTTGGCTGTGGATTTTTGTAGATGGGCTTTATCAGGTTGGTAATTTACTGTCTGTTTCTGGTTTGTTGAGTGTGTATGTGTTTGTTGCCTTTTTTTTTTTTTTAATCATGAAAGGGTGTTGAATTTTTTCAAATGCATTTTCTGCATCTATTGAGACAGTCGTGTGGTTTTTGTCTGTTATTTTATTAGTAAATTGGATTACATTGACTGATTTTCCTATGTTAAACTAACCTTGCATTACTGGGATAAATCCCACACAGTCATGTATATGATATTTTTATATGTTGCTGCTGTTAGTTTGCTGGTATTTTGTTGATGATTTTGCATGTATGTTTATAAGGAATATGGATCTGTAGTTTTCTTTTCTTGTGATGTCTTTGTCTGGTTTTGGTATCAGGGTAATTCTGCCCTCCTAGAATGAGTTGGGAAGTGTTCCCATAGACTATGTATGTCCCATAAAATATTTGGGGGATATTTATACTAAAGAAAAATTGTTGTTTATCTGAAATTCAAATTTACCTGGTGTCTCCTGTATTTGATCTGGCAACTTTATACATGAGCAGAGTGACCACATGGCTGGGGTGGGGACTCTGCACAGGGCCAGCGGCACGAGCTTCTGCTGCTGACAAATGTCCAACGTGCCAGCAACAGGGACCAGGGCCTCAGGGCTGAACCTGCTGCAGGGAGCCACTCACCCAGGGCAGCCCACATCCGTGACTAGTCTGTGGGGGAACATGGAGGCCTGTCCTCGTGGTCTAGCGGGGGATGACTCTCAGGGCCAGCGTAGCTCCAGGTCCTGGGCACTCCTGAGTATACTTTCTTCATGCCAGGCCCAACTTGCAGCGGGCAGGTCACCTGGCACTCGCAAGCTGAGGGTGAGCGCCAGTTTCAATTTCCCCCTCTAGACGCCTCCCTCGCCTGACGCTAGTCCTGGCTCTGAGCGGTAGCGTCCGTGTGCAGTGGTCGGGAGCAGGCTCTCCAGCTGGACCGCCCGGTTGGGCTCTGCGTGACCACCCTCTCCCCGTACCGCAGTGTCTCCACCTGCGAGACAGAGAACACAGCGGTGCCATGCGATGGAGCAGGTGAGGGACGCTAGGACGCCTGCCACTCGAGAGGTTGCCAGCGGCGCTGGCTGCCGTGGATGCTCTTCTCTTCCCTCCCACACCTGCGGCCCTCCATGGGGGTGGCATTGTGCCATCCTGGTTAGAGCTCGAGCCTTGGGAGCCAGCGGGGCCAAGATTAGGTTCTAACACACCCCAGCTGTGGGGCCTTGGGAGCGCCCTATAACCTACCGAGCTTCGGTTTCCCCGTCTGCGAGGGGGACCGCCAGCATGACGTGCCTCGTGGGGCGTGGCGAGGGATGAATGACACGACGCAGGGCAGACGCTGAGCACAGCGTGCAGCCCCCGCTTCCCTCATCCCTGTGTGGATAAGAGTCACCGCTGAACATGCCAGTCACCCTGAACACCGCCACCACCGTGCCACGTGCACTGGATCGAGATGGTGCCACGCAGGCAACGTCTCTGGGAGCTGCGGAAACGCAGTCATTCCGTTATTCGGTTGCCTTTTCCACGTAGCATGTGGCCAGGACAGTGGCCAGCGCCCTTTTCCTGCGGTACTTACCTGCTTTTGCGTAGCATTTTAACAAATCAGGAGAGAAACATCCTGTGACCTTGAAGTACCCCAGCTTCTGTTGGCTGAGGTCAGTGGTATCACAGCCCGGCTGGGATCGAAGCCCCTGGTGTTTAGGTCGTGCTGTCACTGTTTCCCGCAGAAAGCTGTTTGTACACAAGGTGGGGCTCCTGAAGGTTAGATGACCAACCAGCAACCTCGAGTTCTGCTGTCTTCCTGTCTTCCTATTCGGCCTCTGGGATTTCTGTGCTTTTGGTGGGGGCCTCCTGGTCCCCGCATCCCCACGCCCAGTTTGAGGTCCTCTTCACTCCCCTCAACACTCTGCCCTGGAAGCGTGCGAGTGATGGTCACCTCCTGCTTCCAGGACTTCCAGGCTCTGCTCTCCAGGGACCACATCTGCTGGCCCAGCCACACCCTGCACGACAGCGCAGTCACCACCGCAAGGACTGGAAGGCGGAGGGGTGAGCCCGACCTACCTAGCGTGCAGCATGACACTTCCAAGGGGACTTCAGCGTGAGGGCTGGCGAACGTCAGAGTGGCGGCAACGGCAAGGGCTGACTCTGGCCTTGACCGTCACGGTTTCGGAGGAGACCAAAGGTGGAGTCCAGCTCCGTCTTGGCTTCCACTGTGGACACTGAGGCCCTGGGAGGTGAGAAGACCCAGCTGGCCGTGGTCACTCCGCTGCCGCGGTGGTGCCGGGACCAAGCCCAGAGCCTCTGCCCCACGGTGCCCTGGCTCCTGAAGGTCACAGTGCCTTTTGGGCAGAAGAGGAGGCTGTTCTTTGAGGAGCTGAAGTAGAATGAATTGGAAGAGTAGCTGACGTTTCCTACGGAAGCCGCTGCCCTGGGTTTGAAAAGAGGTAGTGTTCCCTCTGTGCGTCCTTGGCCCTCCAGAGCCTGGCTTACAGTAGGTGCTGCATAAATGCAGGCTGAATGAGTGAATGATGTGTTCCAACAAGGAGAATCCATTTTATAGACTGAAACAGCCTCTGGAGAGCCCAGTGCAGAGACTTTGCTGTGCCCCGCCTGGCCTGGCTGCCGGTGGCTCTGGGGCCCCTTCTTCCCCCGCAGACCTGTCTGGGGTGTCTGGCTTCACATCCAGCAGCCCTGCGAGGGGGTTTTTGGAAAAATGTGCATTTAAGGTCTCAAAATCCCAAATGGGATATCCACGCTGTTTTAGAAGGTGCAGCCGCCGGCATGAGCCAAGCTGTGGTGAGCTGTGGGCTCCAGGGCAGGGGCCGAGAGGGGTCGTGTGCACCACAGAGCTCGCATTTCATGGCTTGTAAAATCCAATCGGAATTCCAGGTGTGCGAACTGCATTTGACATGCAAGCCACCAAGCAACAGTTGGGTGGCGGGGCAGGCGACTTGGGGACAGGCCTTAAAAAGCTCCCTGGATGAGAGTCGGCTCACTCCCACCTCCCTGATCTACTGCGGTGGCAACTTGGGTAGGCTGCAGCCCTGAGCCCAGCACCCTCTCCCACCCTCAACTGCCAGGGGCTGTTCAGTTCCCTAACCCTAACCATGCTCCTTCCCACGCGCTGGGCCAGGACCCTCCTCCCTCCTGGGCCGCCCCCTTTTCAGAGCTGGGAAGCCTCCCGCTCCTCCCAGCTGAGTGGTCTTCCCTGCCCCATGCTCCCTGCGATCTTGGACATGCCCCACCCAAGCATTCGTTGTAAGGGTCTGAGTACAGGTTTGTTGTCCTCACGCCTGGAGGGGCTGGAATGGGTCGACAGCCAGGTGGGGAAGGGTGCCTGGGGGTCACCTTGTCCAGGCACCCCCAGCAGTCTCTGCCTGACAGTAGCTCTAAAGCCTTTCACTTCTCTAGGGCCACTGGCACCAGATAACTTTCACCCTTATGAATGACGACTTTAACCACCCCCCCACCGCCCACCACAATGTATGAAACCACGTGTCTTAGCCCATCCTGCTGCTATAACAAAATTCTCGAGCCTGGGTAATTTAAAAATAATAGAAATTTATTTCTTGGCGTTCTGGAGACCGGGAAGGTCAAGATCAAGCTGCCAGCAGGTTCAACATCTGGTGAGGGCCCAATCGCTGCTTCTGCAGTGGCGGCTGGGCCGCCGCGTCCTCACACGGTGGAAGGATGGAAGAGCTTAGCTGGTTCCCACTGCCCTTGTGCAAGGGAACTAATCCACTGTCACTTCCTAGAGACCCCACTCCTTAGTACTATCACGTTGGGTCTCAGTCTGCAACACGTGAATTTGAGGGGAGCGCATGCATTCAAACCACAGCATCATGGAAAGGGACATTTCTGAAGAAAGACTCGTATTTACTGCCCAACATGATGATGCTGAGATGGATGCCGAGATGGGTGGGCCCTTGGCAGGTTCTGGTGAGAGGGTGAGATTCCGGAAGAGTTTTGTCTAATCAGGAAGCGCTCCTGTTCTGTGGATGCTGGCGATTTAAATCTTATAGGATTGCCAGACTGAATGATGCCCATTTAAATTTGAATTTCAGATAATTTTTAGTAAAGTTATGTCTGATGCAATATTTAAATTTAACTGGGCCTCTGTATTTTTATTTGCTAAATCTAGCAACGCTTTTTGGAATAAACCTGGAAGTGAAATTAAGGTTTTTATAAATATGTAGTGCTCTCTGCGGGAAATTTGACTTATAAATAAGGATGGTGACTTTTAAAAATTTCAGTAGATTGAGGGGTACAAGTGGTTTTTGTTACATGGATGAATTGCATCATGCTGACGTCAGGGCTTTCGGTGTACCCGTCACCAGAGTAACGCACGTGGTGCCCCGTGGGTAGATTTTATCTTCCGTCCCCTCCCACGCCCCTCCTCTTAGTGTTCAATGTTCATTACGCGACTTTGTGACCATATATGCCCCTCATTTAGCTCCCACATGTAAGTGAGAACATGCGGTGTTTGTTTTTCCATTCCTGAGATACTTCACTTAGGACAACGGCCTCCACTTCATCCAAATTGCTGCCGAAAACATTATTTCATTGCTTTTTTTTCTTCTTCTGAAAAGCTACTAGTTTTGATATTTCATTCCTTTTTATAGCTGAGTAGTCCTCCGTGGTACATGTATGCCACAGTTTTTTATCCACTCCTCAGCTGATGGGCACTTAAGTTGATTCCTTATCTTTGCAGCTGTGAACTGCGCTGAGAAAAACATTCAGGTGCAATTGTGTTTTTTCTAAAATGACTTTTTTCCTCTGGGTAGATACCCAGTAGTAGGACTGTGGGGCTGAATGGTAGGCCTGCCTGCTTTTAGTTCTTTGAGGAATCTCCACACTGGCTTCCACAGAAGTTGTGCTAGTTGCATTCCCACCGACAGTGTGGAAGCATTCCCTTTGTACCACATCCGCTCCAACATCTATTGCTTTTGACTTTTTAATAATGGCCATTTTGACAGGGGTAAAGGTGATATCTCATTGTGGTCTTGATTTACTTTTCCTTGGTGATTAATGATGTTGAGCATTTTTTCGTATGTTTTTTGGCCGTTTTTCTTCTTTTGGAAAAAGTCTATTCATGTCTTTTGCCCACTTTTTGATGGAGTTATTTTTTTTTCTTGCTGATTTGTTTGAGTTCTTCGTAGATTCTGGATATTAGCCCTTTGTCAGATGTATACTTTGCAAATATCTTCTCCCATTCTGTGGGTTGTCTGTTCACTTTGTTGATTATTTCCTTTGCTGTGCAGAGACTTGTTAGTTTAATCAAGCCACATTTAACTATTTTTGTTATGGCTATATTTGCCTTTGTGGTCTTAGTGATAAATTCTTTGCCTAGGCCAATGTCCAGAAGAGTCTTTCCTGTGTTTTCTTCTAGAATTTTTATGGTTTCAGGTCTTATATTTAAATCTTTAATCCATCTTGAGTGAACCTTTGTGTAAGGTGAGGGATTCCATTTCATTCTTCTGCACGCGCTATCTAGGTTTCCCAGCACCGTTTGTTGAATGTGGAGTCCTTTCTGCAGTGTCTGTTTTTGTCTGCTTTGTCAAAAATCAGTGGGTCACAGCTTTGTGGCTTTACTTCTGGGTTCTTTATTCTGTTCCATTGGTCTGTGTGTCCACCTTTATACCAGTACCATGATGTTTTGTTACTGTAGCCTTGTAGTACAAATTGAAGTTGGGTGATGTCATGCCTCTAGATTTGTTCTTTTTGCTTAGGATTACTGTGGCTATTCGAGGTCTTTTTTTGGTTCCATGTGAAGTTTTGGATTGTTTTGTTCTGGGTCTGTGTAAAGTGAGGTTGGTATTTTGATGGGAATTTCATAATGAACAATTTGAAAAGCAAACAATAATTAGAGAGATATTGTTTTTTTCTTTATGAAATCTAAATGAGCTTCCTCTAAATTAGCTTTTTCAAACAATCTAAAAAGAGCGATTTCCCTGCTATGAAGGTCTGCCTGTTTCTCTGGGGATAGGGTGCCTATGGGTTTGGATGTTGGGGTCTCAGTATGTCCTTTGGACCTAGGCTCTGGGCTGCTGGGGTATCGATACTGCAGGCACCTGTGCTAATGTAGTGGGATGATGGCGGGGTCTCGGGGACAGAGGGAGTTGGTGACTACTGCCCCGAGGGAAAGATGCACTGCCGCTGCGGGTCTGGTTTCAAAATGGTGCTGTGCATGGCCGGGCGCGGAGGCTCACACCTGTAATCCTCGCACTCTGGGACGCTGAGGCGGGAGGGTCACTCAAGGTCAGGAGTTGGAGATCAAAATGGTACTGTGCTGTAGCAGCTTAGGTCGTGGGGATGGGGGCTGCAAGGGGGTCCCTGCTCTGGGGCAGTGCTGTCCTGCAGACTCCCAGCAACTGTCCACACTGGACTTGGATCCTGTGAGGACCGGGGGACCCTCCTGTAGCAGCGACTGCTGGCATCCAGAGCAGTGATGTGGACTGCTGGGGGTCTGCTCCTTACCTTTTACCCATAAGAAGAAGTCCCCGGACTCCGAGCCTGGGCTGGCGGGGGAGGCAGCGTGGCAGACGCCAGTGCCGCGCTCCCCTCTCCGTGGTGCTACCCTGGGCTTCTGTGCCGCTAGGGACTCTCCGCTCCCCTCGCGCTCTCCAGCTGCTTCCGCAGTCGCTCCAGTGGACAGACAGTTGTTGATTTGTTGAGTTGGTCCCTTTTTGTGGGGGACGAGTGCCAGGCACCTCTAGTCAGCCACGTGCCGATGTCTGATACTCGCACTGTCATCTAACGCCAGAAAGGTCCGGGAAAGAGCACTCCAGTCAGTGAGGGAGAAACAAAGTGCACACTGGTGTTTGCACGGAAAGAGGATTTGCAGGTACTTTGGGCGAGGGGCCTTTGAGTCCTTTCACCAAAATAAGAAAGCTTTTTTAAAAAGCTATGGGAAGTATGGGTAGGTGCTGCCCTGAAGCAGGGCGATGAGAAAAGCCCTGGACACTTACCTGGTCCCCAGGCATGAGACGTCTGCACCTACAGGTTCTGCCCGGCCCAGCACTGTCCGGCGGGGACTGGCCCTGTGCTGCTTGGGCTGCCAGGGTGTGGCCACGCTGCTGGCCTGGCAGAGCTGGCCTGTGTGGGGTGGGTGTGGTTACAACCCTCCATTTAGTTCATCAGGTACCTTGTGCCCAGCGCAGGACTAGGACCGGGACGTCTTCTACAGCCCTAGGGATGTTGGGCCCTAGGACATTTGTCCACTGACGGAGGAGCAGGCACAGTGCAGGCTTTGAATTCTGGCACAAAAGGACAATTTCTCAGAATTCAAGCTCAGGGAGCGTCCTTCAGAGCCTCTGCAGGGTTCCTGTAGTCCGGCAGGGAGTGGGAGAGGCTGGGGGAGGTGAGAAAGGGCCAGGCGGATTTGTGCCCCATGTATGAAAAACTCCGGAGAATGACAACTTCAGCTCCAGCCCTCACCACGTTTAATCTGGACCATAACCAGGGTTCCAGCAAGTTAAAGGTGACTCTCATCCTGAGTTTTATTGTTCCGATGTTGGTCCTTTAATATGTAATTTGGCCTGATGTTGAGCTGAGAAAATGCATTGTCTTATTTCACCCTTGACATTTTTATTGCAGGGAATTTTCAAATCTGTGGGAAAGACTGTTCAGGCTGCTTCCTTGGGAAGTATTTAAAGGGATACAAGTCAGCTACTGAATGCAGGGAGAGAGGAAAAATTGGGGAGAAGAGAGACAGAGAAAATACAAAGGAACCGAAGTGTAAGGACCCTACTCACAGCATTTACTTCTCCACTGGTTCTTGTATCATGTTTTGAAGTAAGGTGTATTAAGTACTTTCCCGATAGTTTTTTCTTTCTGTGGATCAGATGTGAATTGAGCCTCCTCTTCCTTTTTAGGGAGAAAGACTTGTCCCCAGCTCTGAGACCTCGGCCATTTCTCTTTACTTCTCTGGACTTTTGTCCCTTCACGTGCAGGAGACCAAGAATGTCCACGCTCAGGCTTATTTCAAGGGTTAAACGAGGTTCATCGCTCATTCAGCAAGTGTCTGCATGTACTTGGCCTCGTGCTGGGAGCTGGCTTCTGCTCTCCTGGGGCTTATCAGGGATAAGGATGCTGTTTAATGAGCCGTGGATCAAAGTGGGGGTGAGAGAGCTCCTCGTGGGAAGATGTACTTAGGCGAAATCTGGTGTCTGGGAGGGGTTTATTAGAAAAAGGGGCAGAGCTGGGAGTGGAGGAAGCAGGTAGCGTGTGCAGAGGTCTGTGGTGGGAGGGCACCCAGCACACTCGAGGGTTGGCTGGTGGGGCTGAGGGCGGAGGGCTGGGGGAGAGAGGAGCAAAAGGGGGCTGGGGAGGCTGATGGGTGGGGACCATGGAGCATCTACTGGATCAGGTTGAAGCAGGGAAAGCCACATGGGACTTGCATTTTGGGAAGTGTGTTCTGACTGCAGGAGCTGGCCTTGAGGTCTGGGGGAGGCCAACAATCTGTGCAAAGCTGGAGTCCAGCTTTGACACTGGCAGCTTGGACCGTGGTGGTGGGCGGGTGGCGGAGGGAGATTGAGAGAAGGGGGCTGATGTTAGAATTGTTTAGGGAGTAAGATCCTCTGAACCTGGTGACTGTCTGGACAATGGGCGGTAAGGAAGAGGATGGTGTCAGGACGAGGTCTAGATTTCTGCCTCATGCAACTGGGTAGAGTCTTGTTGTTCACTGAGATGGAAGCTACCAGATGAGGCCTGGTCTTGGAAATGTCAAAATCTGAGTTATCTTTGAGACATCCGGTGGAAAATGTGAAATAGGTTATTTGAATGTGCCATTTTGGATTCAGAGATGAGATCTGGCGCCATCTTTTCATCTTTTCCTGTATCCACACTGACTGCCACGTGGCTTTTCAGTTCCTCCCTTGAGAGGCAGAGTGAACTTTCCTGACCCTTGACTGGGAGGTCAATTCTCTTCCATAAAAAACTCAAAAAACCTTCTTGATCCCACACTCCCCTTTATATGAAAGTTTGTGTCCCCCAAATTCATATGTAGAAATAACCCCCAAGATGATGGTATTAGGAGGTAGTTTTGGGAGGGTATTAGGTCATGAGGGCTTAGCGCCCTTATAAAAGAGGCTCCAGGGCTCGCTCATCCCTCCCACCACGTGAGGACACAGTGAGAAGGCGCCATCTCTGAGCGAGAAAGTGGCCCTCACCAGACACCAGTCTGCTGGCACCTTGGTCTTGGACTTCCCAGCCTCCAGAACTGTGAGAAATGAATTTCTGTTGTTTATAAACTACCCCATTTATGGTGTTTTGTTACAGCAGCCTGAACAGACTAAAACACCCCTCCAGCTGTAGCTACCTTATCTCTTTCCTCCCATGCATGGTTCACTCTCTCCCAAGTTTACTGTCTCTGTGATGGGGCTCTTCAAATACAGTTCCTCAAGTGCAGTTCCTGGAGTATAGTCTGTCTCCATCTTTAGACCTAGGAAACTAGAGAGAGAAGGTGTCTGCCTGCATGCCTGATGTGCCGTGGTGGGACAGGCGTAGTATCACCATTACAGATACTCCTTTTTCAATAGGGGCCTGTCAGCTTCTGGGCCACTGTTTGCAAACCAGCAATCACTTTGATCTGACAAGTGATGCAGAGTGTTGGGCTCACTTTCGTGCATTTCCCTTATCCCTTAAGGAACTCGGCTCTGGGTTGAACTCCATGTTTTCCTCTCAGTCCTGTGAGACTCATGAAACTCTGCTTAGCTTAGTTGGGTACTCATGGTAGCCACTTTGTGCTTGGCTTCTAATCCTCTCGACTCCATGCTATTTCAGAATTTTCAAATACCTGGAGGGTGAAAGCAGCACATGATGTCAGGCTTACCTCGGTGCAGTTTCCTTATCCCTGGGATCTTTGTGTTTTCTCCAGTGTTTCTTCTTAATTTGGCCAGGAGTTTGATCTGATAAATTGTATTCTGTTGTGCTAGAAGCAGATTGATGAAATAATTCCAGACCATTTGTTTTCAGTAGTGGTTTGCATTAGAATATTATCAGATGATTTTAAAATTTGATTACTGTAATAGCCGGTGAGGTGGTTAGCAGGGTTATTGTCTCCATTTTACAGATGGGGACACTGAGGCTATTAAGAGGGGTTAAGTGGTTGGTGGAATTTGCATAGCTAATGTGTGGGGGCCATCTTCTAGCCCTCATCCAACACTGAAATCCCCTTGCACTGTACCGACACTGCCTACTGGGGTCCACACTGTGCTCAGGGAGCAGGAAACAGCAGCAACTGAAGAAGAGGAAGCTGGTGGGTGGTGGTTCAGTCGCTCAGTTGAAAGGAAGGTCCTCAGTGAAACGTGAGTGAAATTCTCTATGAACAGATACCATGTGGATGCAGTTATTTGAGCTGTCAGTGACTGGGGAATCCCAGCAGCAAATAAACCTCCTCCACATGCAGCAGACCGGGCCATCGCCACCTTCTCTGGGCAGGGGTGGTAAAGTCGAGCTGCAGACGCCAGTTTGGGGTTTGGGACTGTGGGGTGCCTCCTCGTGGGAGTGGCTTCAGGAGTGCCCTGCAACGCCAAGAGCAGCACTGCGGGGTGAATCGTGGACTTCCCTTGGCTGCCGCTGGCACTGTGCAAACCGATTTTACGAGCAGAGTACCGTTTGGTCCACCTTTCCTGAGGGACATGCCCACTGACAGGCAAGGAAGTTGAGGCTCAGTAGCGTGTGACAGTCTCCAAGAGGCCTGTGCTGGGACCTGACCACATCGCAGGGTCCTCCCCTGTGCCGGGCTGCCCCTCAGAAAGGGCAACAAAGGGAGGACCCCCCCTTACTGTCACCATACATCTGCAAGGGGAAGTGACTCTCCTCAGGTGGCTTCCTGGGTGGCCTCTGAATGTTGCCTTATTCCTGTGTGGCTTGAAGAGCAGAGTCTGGCGGGTCTGGAGGCCGACACCAAGCTGGCACCCAGGAGTGTCTGTGGAAGGCACACGAGGATGAGGGGACAGCTGGCCCCCAGTGTGACTGCCCGGTGGAAGCCAGGCCCCTTCGACTGACTGTAGAATCTGCTGTGTTAGTGCATTTGCTGAGTGTGGGACGCTCGTCTCAGGACAGGTGGCATCAGATCCCCTGGTTGCCGTTCCTTGCGGGGGCCCCTCAGCTCCAGGCTTCCTTGAGTGTGTGCGTGGTCCCGGGGAAGCTCTCTCTCCGTCAGCCCCTCAGCGTGTGGCACCACGGCCATGAGGGATCCTGTGAGAGACACGCTCTCCTCACAGCCCTCACACGGGACGCTGGGCACTGACAGGGCCGAGAGCTCCGTGGAGTTTCCTGCAGGTGCAGATCCAGGGGTCACACGTCCCCGGCCTCACAGGCAGTTCCCAGACCTACTGACAAGCCGGTCACACCTCCCGCCTCACACCTCAGCGTCCTGGGGCTGCGGGTGTGCCGTGGTCTGAATTCCTTCAACAGTCCTCACGTGTCCTCTCTCCTCCGGGCTTTGTGTTCTCTTAAACAGAAACGTTGACCTTGACACCTCGTTCCCCAGATTACCTCTTATAGACTGAATCATGTCCCCCAAGTTCATATGTTGAAACCCTAGCCTTCAGTGTGACTGAACTTGGAGAGAGGGCCTTTAAGGAGGTTATTAAGATCATACGGGTGGGCCCCAGGCTGATGAAATTGCTGTTCTTATAAGAAAGGAGGAGACACCAGAGATTGATCTCTCTCCGAGTGTGCACAGAGGAGCGGCCATGTGGAGACACAGCAAGAAGGCAGCCGTGCGCAAGCCAGGCAGAGAGCCCTCGCCAGAAACCAGCTCTGTCGGCGTGTTGCTCTTGCACTTCCCAGCTCCGGGACTGTGAGAACATAAGTTTCTGTTGTGTCAGCCGCCCAGTCTGTGGCGCCTCGTCATGGCAGTCGCGCTGACCCGTACACCCTTCAGTGCTGGCCACATCCTGAAAACTGGAGCTCCGCCTCCTCAGCCCCATACCGGGGAAGCTGCACACTCTGTCCTGGTTTCTTAAAAAACATTTTAATCTTATAAAGTCCATCAAGTCTGTCAACTACGAAGTCTCCCAAGTAAGCAGAATGAAGAACTCCAGCTGTGGTGCCTGAACACACGCGCCACGCCGCACCTGTACCCCTCACACCACATGTACCACACTGCACATATACCACACACACCACACCTGTACCCCTCACACCACATACACCACACTGCACATATACCACACACATGCCACACCTGTACCCCTCACACCACATGTACCGCACTGCACATGTACCATACATGCAACACACCTGTACCCCTCACACCACATACACCGCACTGCACATATACCACACACATGCCGCACCTGTACCCCTCACACCACATGTACCGCACTGCACATATACCACACACACACCACACCTGTACCCCTCACACCACATATACCGCACTGCACATGTACCACACATGCAACACACCTGTACCCCACACACCACATATACGGCCCTGCACATGTACCACACACACAACACACCTGTACCCCTCACACCACATATACCGCACTGCACATATACCACACACACACCACACCTGTACCCCTCACACCACATATACCGCACTGCACATATACCACACACACAACACACCTGTACCCCTCACACCACATATACCGCACTGCACATATACCACACACGCAACACACCTGTACCCCTCACACCACACATACCGCACTGCACATATACCACACACGCAACACACCTGTACCCCTCACACCACATATACCACACACACACCACACCTGTACCCCTCACACCACATATACCACACTGCACATATACCACACACGCACCACACCTGTACCCCTCAGGCCACATATACCACATCACACATATACCACACACCACACCACACACCTCACACACTGCACATGTGCCACACACATGCCACACCTGTACCCCTCACACCACATATACCACCCCCACCTCACATACTGCACATGTACCACACACCACACTACACACATCACACATGTACCACACACACCACACACATCACACACAGCATATACCACAAAGACCACACACCAAACACGCCCACACATACCCCATCACACCTACTACACCTCCCCACCACCCCTACCACACACCCCCTCACACCGCCCCATGCATACCCCCAACACCGCATGTCCGACCCCCGCGCTGGCTTGGCGTGTGTGTTTGGAGTAGGGTCGTGATCAGTGTCAGGAACTTCTGTCGTTTGAATCCAGAGGCAGCGATGGGGGAGGCTCAGGGCGGCTCCTGTGTGGCCCATCTGAGCGCCGCGGCCTCCTGCGCGGGCAGGCTTGCCACCTGGGCTCGACCCAGTCAGGGCGACAGGGCTCTAGGAGATTCTCTCTGGGCTGGCCCATTGCTCCTTCCACCAGTCGTTCCTGTGGCTGGTGGAACCCTGTCCCCCAAAACGACAGGTAGAAGTCCTAACTCTGGTTACCTGCAAAAGTGCCCTTATTTGGGAAGAGGGTCTCCGCAGATGTGAATAAGTTAACGTGAAGTCACACTGGAGCAGGGTGGGCTGTGAAGCCAACGTCTGGTATCCTTGAGAGAGGTAGCAGAGGGATTTTCAGAGAAGACACAGTGCAGACGGCCATGCGAGCATGAGGCCTGATGCACCCCAGCCTGGGCCCGGTTCTCCCTCGCAGGCTCCCGAAGGAGCCAGCCCTGCCCACGCTGCATCTGGAGCCCTGGCCTCCGGAACGGTGCGAGAACATACATGTCTGTGGTTCTGAGCTGCCCGTGTGTGGCAGTTTGTCATGGTGGCTGCAGAAAGCTAATACGATCCCACAAGCATTGAGCACCAAGGTGTTGGGCAAAAGGGACAGACCAGGTCCTGCCCTCCGGGACCAGGCTTTCAGCCTCAAGCAGGTGAGCTATAACGTGAAAGTGTCCTGCCGGGTGGTCCTGCGGGCCCCTGAGGAGAGGCTCGGCCTGTACCCCATGGATTCTGACCCACTTGGTGATGTGTTAGCATGCGGGGCCCACAGACCTCATGAGGAGCCTGGGCCTTGTAAAGGGGGTGACCTCTGGATGCCAGGATTTTTCCAGAACAATCCAGCAGGCTGGGGATGGGGGAGGGTGGACAGATGGCTGCCTGCACAAAGGCTCACGGTTTATGGTTCAAGTTTAATGATATCATCCTGGCCACGTCTGACTCAGCTCTGCGATAGTGGGGCTCCCACGCACTCCTGGGGCTGGTTTCGGCCGCCTGTGATCCACTCATTCCAGGCGTCTTTCCAGAAGTTGCTTCTAATGAGCCTCACCTTTGGCCTGCATGGCCAGAGGCCTGAGGTGGAGTCCGCATTCTTACGAGTGTTTAGAATCGTGGAAAAGGCGGAGAGGCCGCCCTGTGATCAGAGCCTGAGCGGCTCTGGCAATCGTCAGCCGTGACAGACCTCTCCTCCCTCCCCTCCCCTCCCCTCCCCGGGCCGCCGCCCCTCGGCAAGGCCCAGAGGAAGGCGGGCGGCGACCTGGGTGTTGGTCCTCTGGGTGCCCTCACCCCCTCGGCTCTGTCACAGCCTCCCGCCGGCCTTGGCGACTGGGCATTGCTGACTGTTTGCGGGAGAATGTTGATTTGCGCTTGGCGAGTCCTCTGGCAGGGCCTAGCCCCAGAGGTAGCTTCGGAACTGTTCTGGTTCCTCTCAAAGGAAAAACACATATGTTGCCAGCAGTGTTTTATGGAAGGATTTGAAATGAGGAATTCCTCTGCCCCAGGGGTGACACCCATCTGGGGGGTGCGGGCGGGGCACGGGCGTGACCCCATTCCGGTGCCTGGCTCCAGTCCAGGGAGTCATGTGGAGGCTGGAGCCCCGGAATGTTCTCTGATCCCAGTGTCTGATCTGCATCTCTTTGGGGCCAGTAGGGCTGTGAATGAGTGAGAGAACGTATGGACAGTGGGTGGATGGTGAAGAGGTAGAACTTTTCTTCCCAGACCTCCGTGCTTGGGGCGGTTACAACCTGGGCTGCTGGGCGTTGAGTCGCTCCACTGCGTTTCACAGCCTGGAGGAAGTTTCTTGCTCTGAACGGAGTTCTCTAAATGTCTCAAGTCCCTCCATAAGCACAGGGAGATTTTAAAAACGTAAGGTTTCATGGGACCAAAAGGAAGTGGCTATAACGTGGTCAGGTGCTCAGAGCCATGCTCTTGGGGCAGAGGCTGGCTGGGCCCCCTGCACCCTAGGAATTAGCAATGACAGCTCCAGGGCACCTGCCCGGCCTGAGTCCTACCCTCCCTACACGCAGCCCCCACTCCTGTTCCTACTCAGCTTGGGGGCCCTGCCGCCTGGCCCCTGTGTCATACCTTCAGGGTACTTGAGCCTTCTTTCTTTAGGGTAAGATCCCCCCATCTTCAGCCTCCTCCTCTCTCTGCAGTCCACCGCTCTGACTGCTCGTGGTCAGAGGGGCATCTGTGTGTGCCAAGCCCTGGTCTAGATGCTGCAGACGTGCCAGGGCCCTCAGAGAGCCCTCAGGCCAGGGGAACCACGAGGTGGAAGATGTGCCCACCTGCCCCGCATCTGATGTCTGTGATCTGCAGCCATTCCTCCGCAGAAACTGGCATTTGCAGGAAGATGACAGCCCCTGAGATCCGCCAAGTCCACTCTGAACTTACACTGGGGCCTGGGTGGAGTCTTCACCTGCTGTCTATCCTGTTGGGTAAGGGAGGCACCCCCCAACCCAGGAGAGCCCTCCAGCTGCCCCAGGGCCTCCCCAAGGAATCTGCCGGATGGGGGCATGACTCAAGGGTACCTGGGGCCACCAGAAGTGAGCCTGCCAGAGCAGAGAGGGTCCTGTGTAGCCAGGTCCTCCTCGGCGCCTGCCCTCCCCACTCGCTGGCTATGGAGGGAGCACGTCGTTGCTGTGAGCGCTTGTCCACCCCGCGCATCTGGGATATGTGTTCATTTGTACCTCTTGGAAGTTGGCGTTTTGTGGGGTATGTGTGTCTCTGTATGTGTATCACTCTATTTGCAAAAAAAAAAAAGTATATTAAAAAAAAACGAAGGTAGCTAGACACACAACAATTGAACATTATTAAAATACTTCTAGAACGGTGGTCCTTGAGCCTCTCTAGCCCCTCTGCTTTGGGCCTCAGTTCCCCTGCGGGCCCAGCAGGGCAAGGCTTCGCTGGCAGAGGGGGCAGGCCCGTTAAGGGATCACCTGCCCACTGAGGAGGCCAGTCCTGGCTGAGTGGGTGGGCAGCCCCATCTGACCTCTTAGCAGGTGACAGCGGGGAATGCCAGAGGCTTCTGCACTGACAGAGCTCAGCCACTCTGGGGCTTCACAAGCCAGCTCTGGGTAAAGGGGCCTCTGAGACCACCCTTGTGCTCAGTGTTTACTAGAAGGACTCACAGGACTCAGAAAAAGCTGTGTGCTCTTGGTTATTGTTCATTACAGTGAAAGGACACTGATTTAAGTCAGCAAGGGGCAGAGGTGCGTGGGGTGAAGTCCGGGAGAAACCGGGCTCAAGCTCCGAGGTGTCCCCTCCCAGTGGAGTCGAGTCACACAGCCAGACCCTCACCCCCGTTCTACTCCATATTTCCTCCTGCTTTCATCTTTCTGCCTCTGAGATCTCGTCTTCACACCCTGTCGTCAGTCCTAGCCTGGCACGTGTCAATATTTAGCATCCTTTTTCAACTCACCTCACCTCTTAAAAACTCAGATTCATTTTGTCCCCTGGCCCCTATTTCAAGAGAGAATTTGCTGTCTGAATTCTAGAGTCTTTGAAACGGATCCTACCTTCTCCACCCCATCCCCATAAGGGAAGAGCAGGAGTTCAGAAATTACCTCTCTGATGACAAGGCAGCCGTCTTGTTTTGTGCACAAGCCAGCTGGTAGCTGGGGGAGCCACTGACTGGCTCACCCAAGATCCCTTTTCCCATCCAGCAACCCTCTTCCCAAGACCCCTCTCTTCATGACTGCCCTTAAAAATCCCTTTAGAACAACCATGACTCACACGTCCTTCTACTCATGACCATGGAGCATTGGCTTTTGCTTATTGTCATGTTCTTGGTTTTCCTTTAGGCTACTATTCCGCCTCTTGCCACAGCAGTACCTGCACAGGCAGCACTCCATCTGACCCTGCCCTAACCCCCTTCCTTGACCTTAGCGGAGGGGCCTCTGAACCCATGGTGTCGGGACAGCCCCAGTGAGGCCAGAGAGGAGCTGGTAGTGGTGACCGGCTAAGTCAAAGCTCAGGCAGAGGGAAGTGACTTGGAGTGCACAGGCTCTTTCATGTGGCTGTACAGTCATTTCCCAGACAGGCTCACCATCTCAGATTCGGGGGAAATTTAGGCTACCCTAGTCTCTGGTTTCCCAGGGATATTCAGAGAGAGGCGTATGGTTTCCCGTCTGGTTTAAAGAGGTGACGGAAAGCCCTCTGCCAGGACAGGGGAGCCAACCCAGCAGTGCGGGCTACCTCTGGTGGGGCACAGGGTTGATGAGCCCCACGGTGGAGGTTTTGACCCTAGTACTGTGTGGCACGGCCACCGTTGCCCCGGCACTGGGCGCAGGTTTCAGACAGGCTGACTAGCTCGCCTTCTGCTAAACCGAACGAAGCGTGGAAACCTCACCTCTCTGTGTTCCTTTACCACCCTCCATTAATACAGTTGTTTCTAAATATTGCCTCTAGATGTATTTAGAACCATATCACACAGTGTTAGAATTTTGTTTCAACCATCAGCTGTAGTTGAGAAAATGCAAGAGAAGGAAAGCCTAATGAATTTACTGGCATTTTTTCTTATGTGTGTTTTTCTTCCTCTCTGATGTCCTGAGGTTTCTTCTTTTATCGCCTCCTTTCTGTTTGGAGAACTTCCTCTAGCCGTTCTTTTAGGTCAGTCTGCTGGCAACAGATTCTCTTAATTTTCATTCTTCTGAGCGTGTTTTAATCTCCTCTTCACTCCTGAGAGGTATTTTCCCTGGGCGTGGGGTTCAGGGCAGAGGGTTCATTTTTGCACTTGAAGAGTATTGTGCTACCTCCTTCTGGCCTCCTTGGTTCCTTATGAGAAATTTGCTGTGATTCTAATTGTTTTTTTCCTCTATAGCAAGATGTCATTTTCTCCAGTTGCTTTCAAGATTGTTTGTCCTTGGTTTTCAGGAGTTTCACTCTGATGCGTTTGGGTATGGATTTCTTTGGGTTTATCCTGTTTGGGATTTTCTCAGCTTCTTGAATCTGAAGGTTTTGTCTTTTGCCAAACTGGGGCAGTCTCAGGCCCTTTTATTTTTCAGCCCCTCTCTCTCTTCTCCTTCCAGACTCCATGACATGAATATTAGATCTTTTGTAACAGTCCCACGGGCCCCTGAGACTTTCTCTTCCTTTTTTCGGTTGGTTTTCTCTTCACTGTTCGGTTTGGATGGTTTCTGCTGTTCCGCCATCAGCTCGGCCATTCTCCTCCTCCGACCTCTCCCCTCTGCGGCTGAGTTTACCCACGAGCTTCATATTTCAGTTGCTACATTTTTAAATCATTAAATTTCCACTTAAAATACGTTTTCTGGCTCTTTATTGAAGCTTTCAGTGCTTTACGTGTTCCGCTCAAGTTTGCAGTTGCTCACTGACGCGTTTTTACCACGGTTGCTTTGACATTCTAGCCTCTCCGTCACCTCCGTGCCGGCATCCAGCGATTGTCCCTTTTCATTCAGTCCGAGATCTTCCCGGTTCTCCGTATGATGGGAGATTTTCAGCTGAAACTTGAACATTTTCATCTTATGCTGCGAGACTCTGGATCTTATCAAACCCTTCCTACCAGCGGCCTTTTCTGACACCGCTCAGCCGGGTCATGGGGAGGGGCGGCTGCCCCACTACTGCCCGGTGGGCGCGGAGCCCGGGGCCCCACTCAGCCTCCACTGGCGTCTGAGTGAGCGGGGGTCTTCTTTCCCCTGGACGGGGTGGGAGCTCCGGCCCCCACGTGGGCTCCGTGGACCCTGTGCTGGGGGTGGCCTCAGCCCCGCTGGGTGGCGTTGGGTCCTGATTCAGCACTAGAGCCCCCTGCCCACTGGGGGAGGGCAGAGTCCGGGGCTCCCTGCTGGCCCTTGCTGTGGCTACGAGGTGGGTCCACGGCCTTCTCTGCAGCGTCCGGCTCGGGGACAGTATTAATCGTCACTGTCTCAAAGTTTTCTCTCCCGCAGGCTGCCCTTTCCTTAGCCTTTGGCTAGAGGGAGCTTTCGCTGGGGTTTCTTCGGCCTGTGCCTGCTGATGTTTCTGGCTGCAGGTGTCTTTGTCTCTAAGTCTGGGATATACGAGGCAGAAGGAAAAGCCAGGGAACCTGCATTTGTGTCGTCCCCTAGGGCCTGAGTTCCATTCCCTCCATCGGCCAGGGTGTTCTCCTGTTTTGTTTCTAATGTCCAGGGTTTTTGGTCGCACTCAGCAGGAGAAATAGGAAAATAGTGTGTCTGCCTCAAGCTGAGGGCATATAGTTTCCTTTTATAACCAGAAAGATTAAAACGCAGCAGTGTTTCGCCGGGTGCTGTGCGTTAGCTGAGTTGAAGGCATCAGAGAGAGAGCGGAAGACGGCCTTGAAGCTGAAATCCGTCTTCTGAGGAAGAACTCGGGGCCGGCTGTAACAGCGCTGAGTCATAAAGTGACTCTTCTTCTTGTAAACTCTTGTCTAACCGTTTGACCACAACGCCCGTGAAGTGCTGCACGTTCGCGCTCATCAGAGGCCGAGGCGGGTCAGCGCGAGGAAAGGCGCCGCGCAGCCTCAGTGTTTCACGCAGCCGCTGCCTGCGGGGGGAACGTGGGCGGCCCCGTCCTCCTCTGCTCCGGCTCTTAGCTGCGCCAGGGATGATGTTTTGTTCCAGAAGTCCTCCTCAGAGGGTCTGCCTAGGGTTCACGCAGGCCGGGGACGCGAAGGGGGGAGCACAGGTGGGCGCCGTGCCCCTCGGCCCTCCCAGGCAGCCAGCGCCGGCCGCACCGGAACATGCTGTGGCTCCCGTGTGCTCCCAGACTCTCATCCACGCACCCGGTGCGGACGGGACGCTGGCTCTCGGGCAGACTCGGTGGCTTAGTGGGTACTTGTCACAGGATTCTCGTCTCGTCACTGTCCTTCTGGCGGCATCCTCAGGGGCAAACACACATCTGCCCCCCTCACGCCCACACGGGGGACTTTTCCAGAGCCTGGTGGTCCAGGTGAAGTAGAGATTGGATGTGATGATGTAAAAAGGCCAGTGGAGCCTTACTCAGACTGCGCTGCCCCGGGGAAAGTTGGGTTTTATTCATGCGTGACACAGGGTCTGTGTCCCAGGTCACTGTCACGCCACCTCTTTTGGAATTGGGGGGAAAAGTATGTGCCTGGATACACACCCCCCGCATCTGTGTAGATCAAAGAACCAGGTTATATTTTGCATTGAGACATGTCCTCCTCCCCTTCCTCCTCCTCCTCCTCTGACCCTTTCTACAAGCTGAACAAAAGCAGGTGAGGACTGCATTCCAGTCTCTCCCATCCTGTGCACCTGTGTTACTCAAAACCCAGTAAACTAGGAAGAAAAGTGAGTTTTCCCCAAACCCCGGTTATAATTCCTACTCTGCCACTAACTGGCTGTGCCGCCCCGGGAAACTCACCCCACCCTTCTGAACTTCAGCTTCCTAACTGCCACAATTAAGGGGTTGGCTCTTTAAGGCAGGCCGTCCAAGGGGCTGTCACGCTGGGCATCGGTCCAGATTGCATTCTCTTCACCGGGACTCACACTGAAAAGTTAGAAGCGCCCTTTCCTTGTGCATGGAACATTTTTGGATCACTCAGGTTCACTTCAGGCAGGTTTTCAGAACATTGCTGTCTACTGCGCCAAAGAGAGGCGGTGGCACTCAGTCTGTTCTGCGTGGCGTCCAGCGTCTGGATGGAAGGGGCCGGAGCTTGTTCTGCAGGCACGTTCTCACCAGCTGGTTCCTCTCTTCACTGACGTACCTCATTCCTGGGGCAACCTGAGCTTACTCAGCAAGGAGGACCCTCAAATAAAACGGTCTTACTGATACAGTAAATTTCTGGCTCAGGATACTGAGAAACTTGTTTTTTATTCAAAAACAAACTGAACATTTGGACTTTTAACCTGTGGGTGAATGGGAGCTTTGCAGGATGGTATAATTCAAAAAGTGCCACGTCTTGTCCACCTAAGTAACAGACAGAAGGGGCCATTGATGTGTGAGCAGAGCTTTGCGGTGGGAACATGCGTGCCGCAGTGGACTATGTGCACAGTCGGGCAGGTGAAAGAAGACAAAGGATTTTAAAGGAAAAACGAGGAGGATTAAATTGTTTTGAGATAATTAACCTTGGCCGCAAGGATCAATAACAAGGGCGACGCTGTCCGAGGTTGGACAGGCAGTCAGTTGCTGGGCAGACGTCCTCACCGAAGTTTCTTGTGTAAGGCTGCGATGGCCTTTGTGCAAGGCTGTGGTTTTTGCAGTCTTTTGTGACAGTTTCGTTGTGAGGCCTCCACGCCCACGAGAACCCTCCTCAGCCTTCACAGCTCCATTTGTCAGGGCTTTTTTTTTTTAAACGCAGTGACTCCGTTTCGATGCCGACACTGTCACAGTGCCTCACCGCCAGGCCTCTGTGGACGGGAGAGGCAGGAGCAGCCGGATGAGGGTGGCGAGGGTTCAGGGTGGGGCAGCACGATGCGCTGCCGCCTTGTGCCCCCGTTGACCTTGTGAGTGCAAAGTCCTGGGCACAGGCGACTTGGCGTCTGGATGCCAGCCGGAGGGAGCACGGTCTCGGGAGGGTCTGACGGTCCTGCGTGCTCCCGTCCCCACGCCCCTCCTCTGCCTCACACTCCGCTCTCCTGGCGCCCGTGTGCCAATCCGGTCGTGCTGGGTGGGCTCCTGGCTTCTTGTAGGGGTGGCGCTGGCTACCGGAGAGTGCTGGCCCTGCCCGTCAGGGAGCACCGAGGGCCTTGGGAGAGTGGCTGCCGCCCCGTCCAGGTGGGAGGCTGCTGACTTCAGCCCTCTGCCCCGCAAGCTCGCTGTAACGTGCTCACCCTGATTCCAGTCTAATATTCCCTTTTGAAGACTCTCCTGGAGATAGCAGTGGTTTAAACCAGGTGCATCAATGAGCTCCTCCATCAGAGAGCTATGCCAAGAGGCTGAGAGTGGCCTGGGGCGCCTTTGTTAGGAAGCGTCGCTCAGGAGACCAGGGGACGGAGAAGGCAGTGAGAGGGAGGTGCAGGCAGAAGGCCGAGGCTGTGAGCAGGCTGCGGGAGACCTGGGGAGGGTGGAAGCTTGGAGAAGGGGTGGCAGGGGCTGGTGAGTTCTGCGGGGGTCTGCAACAGCGAAGCCCCTCGACCCGCTGTGTGCAGGCCTGCAGCACACGCTGCACTCACTCAGAACTGCAGGCCTCACGTGCGCCGGGCACGTGCCTTCCAGGCCAGTGAGTGGCCTCAACGTCTGGGCCTGCAGGGAGCTCATATTTTAGCGGAAGAATAGAGCCCACAAGAAAAATAAATGAATATTTAGTATTAGATAGGAAGCAGGGTAGGGGATACGGATGGTCCGGGTCGGGGTGTGGTTTAAAAGCCATGCACTGAGTCAGGGACAGTCCTGCAGAGCCCTGGGGAAGTTCCAGGCAGGTGCCGGGTCACTCAAGGCGCCACTCCTTGGGGCGGGGCCAGTGGTGGGTCTCGTGTGCCTGACGGTGGGAAGGGCAGGCTGAGCAGCATGGGGAGGGGGGCTGGCTCCTCAGGGTGATGGGAGAGGGGCCTGCCGAGGGAGTGCAGCGGCGTGTTCCTGAGGGGCCATGGGAGCTGGCTTACCTGGGTGCTTTCCAGTGAAGGGGAGCCTCTGGCTTTCTGGACTGGTCGCCCGCAGGTTGGGCACTCGCTGTTTCGCTGGAGGGTGAGGATGCAGCCCACGCGAGCGGGGCGTGGAGACAGCTGTGGCCGCTGCTCGGGAAGGGCCGATGCATCGGCTGTCTCTTTTTACCTGAGCCTGTGTCCCAGAGACAGCAACAAGGAGCAGGTGGCATTCGTTTCTATACGTCTTATTTAACCCACTCTGCCTAAAATAGTATTTCAACCTGTCATCAATATAAACTCGCTAATGAGATAGTGTGCCTTCCTTGTTGTCCCCAGTCTGACATTCGGTGGCATTTGGCACTTGTGGCTCCCACATCTCATGTGCCCAGGGGCCTCGTGGCCAGTGGCCACCGTGCTGGACGAGCGGGTCTGGGGTGAGAGGGGCTGGGTCGGGGCAGTGGTGCCTGGGTGGCTCCCTGGGAGGGTCTCCCTCGTGGGTCCTCCTCTCCCTCAAAGAAGATGCGTGGGAGGGCTCTGGGTCCCAGTGGGAGGGTCCTCTCGGTCTCCTTAGACACGGGGTCGTGTTGCATAAGACATGCCCTCACTCTGTGGGGATCCGCAGAACACCCGGGACCCCCTCCGTTACCCCCCGAGTCCCCCTTCCCACTAGGCTGTGGGGGAGGGTTCTGGCCCCCCGAAGAAACTGGATCTCCCTCACTCCCACGGCGAGGAGAGAGGGGCGGGTCAGAAGTGAGTTGCGGAGGTGGGGCCAGGCTGAGGGCCCAGGACAGCTAGGGGGTGTGAGCCCCACTCCCCAGACAGAGAGACCTGCCAGTCTGGGGAGTCAGACCCCCTCCTGCGATGCTGGATGTTGGGATGTTTGTTCTGACCATTCAGATATGACAATCGTGTCAAAAATCGCTGTTATTCTACCAAAAACCAGAAACAGACCGTTGTAAACTCGGTAGCCTTGGCGCCCTCGAGCGTCCCACCTTTGCGGCCTGCTGTGTTCCTGCTGCCCAGCCGTCTAACGCCCGACTCTCCGCAAAGCTTCCTTGCAACTAAAATGTCTTTTCTATGCGCTTTGCCTGTGTCCTCCTCTGACATATCAGGGTCTGCGAAGGGTCAAAGCGTCACAGGCCGATGGTGCAGCCTCCCCCAAGCCCCGTGAGCCTCGGTGTGTCCTGGAGCCAGGCACGGGGTGGCCTCACTTTCCTTCCGGTGGGATGAGGTCCTGCAGGGCCATCCTTAAGATCTAGATTTCTGGGACTGTGGAAGGTCAGGCACTTAGGACAGACAGGAAGGAGGTTTGAGAGCCAGGATGTGGCCGCCGGGGCCCAGGCCCACCGCAGGGACCCCCGGGTCAGCTCTCTGGGCGGGAGGCTGTGGCTGGAGGGCCAGCGCCATCCGCCCTCCAGCGGCCCCCAGGGCGCGCTGAATGGGCCGTTTGTGTTTTATGAACAGCCCAGTATCGCAGGAATGTGGCCCAGCCCCACGTCGGGTAAGAAGGAGCTGAGAGCTGAGAAATCATAATAAAACACCCCTCCCGGGAAGCACTCGCATGAATCACAGCTAAGGTAATAATAACCCTTTTGGCAAATGCATTTTCTCTGCCCCAGCCAAAGTATGTGCAGTCACACAAAGGGCCCTGTGACCAGTGGCGACGGCCCTGCCAAGTGGACGCTCTTGCGGTTCTTAAATTCTGTTCTTTTCACAGGGCTGGGTCTGACGAGGAATTTAGAGGACTCTGATGCTCAATGAAACTTTCTGGGGCTGTGTTTATTTAACAGATACCTGTACTTATTGGGGCCCTCGTCAGAGCAAAATAAACTCGTAAAAAATATCTTTACATTGATCTCATTTGTAGTTTCCTATTGAGCAATTTCTCTCTTTTTGCCCAAGAGAGAAAATACCCTTGGGAATGCCTCGTTGGCGGCCTGCGCAGGTTGAGGATGTGGGTCATGTTCTTCACGTCAAACCCAGCTCCCCGCAGTGGGTAACCAGGGGCAACGGAAGGGCCCAGGCCAGACAGCATCCATTTGCCTCTTTTGCACATGCTGAGCTCAGATTTGAGACTCTGACCAACGTCCTTGCTGTGGGGACCTGGCCGGGCGCTGCGGTGGTGACCCAGGGCAGGTGCCAGCTCTCCCCTCTTTCTCGACTCAAGTCAGCCTGAGGTCACCTGGAGGACTTCGCTTTCCTCTCTGAGTGTTGGTTTCCTTATCTTTAAAATTAGAAGAAGGGCTATTTGGGCCAGCAGATGCAAGGCGCCCTCCTGCCTCGGCCACCCCCTGCCCAGGACAGACACCAGCCGGTCAGCGACCCCTCTCCGTGGAGGACACACCCAGCCTCAGGCCCGTCCTCTGCAGCGCTCCGGGAGCAGTTAGGCCCGCTGCGGCCTCAGAGCCGTCAGGACACTGGCCATTCACTGCTTCACTCCCTCTCTCACCCACTCATTCGTTCATTCACACAGCCGCTCCTCTGACTTCTTCACTTGGGCCGTCGGTCCACATGCTCAGAATAAACCTCTTTAAATTATCTTACAGAGTTTGGGTTTTCCCGTTAATGCCACCCCCAGCAGAGCTGGTGGTCCGTGGTCCCTGTGTGCACCAAGGTCCTCGGGTGGGGGTGGCTGCAGGTCACGCTGCTCAGAGGACCCAGCACCTGCCCGGAAACGCACTGAGGACCACACGAAACCCCGAACCGTTTCCCACACACAGCCGGGGATGAGTTTTCCTAAAATGCTAGATGATGTGCTTTCAATTTTACTAATTTTTTTTGCCACTTCTTAGACGTTATCAATCATTGCTTAAAAAGACACAGGTGGCAGACCGCCCGACTGCGACAGAAGGTGCACAGCAGGTGTACACGGAGGGCCGGCGTGGCCCGTAGGAGAGCATGCCACCAGCCTTGGGGGCCGGCGTGCGTGTCTGTGTCTGGGCGTGTGTTCCACTTACCTCTGCACTCCTGCGTGGGGTTTAATCTTCCCGAGAGCACTTGCAACACTTAGTCATCGTAGAAAACGTGGTACACACGGAAAACAAGAAGAAAGCATAACCCCGTTAACCATATTCTGAGGCACCCTGTGAATATTTTGTGTGTTTTCTTCTAAACCCGTGGCATTTGCATCCACACACCGGTGTCCTGCAGAGGCCCCGAGGCCCAGTGCCAGCATCCCCTACCCTCGAGGGCCCGGCTGTCCTCTCAGTGTGTGAAGTCCCCCCGGGAAGGGCTGCAAACCCCGCTGGTGAGGAGAGCGTCGCTTGGCCTCCCTCAGGCCGCAGAGGTCGGGGCCCCTCCAGACCATGGACCTGGTCTCCTCCTCCCGCCTCTTTCTCAGGACTTTCTGTTTCCCAGTACCCTGTCCCCAGCGGAGGTGCATGCTTGTGGCATCCAGGGTGGGCCCTGGGTTGCTAAGCTCAGCAGGGCTGAGTGAAAAGTGAAAACACAGGGCCCCTTGTATGAAATGCAGGAAAAAGGCTTTTCCTGTGGTCTCTCCCTTGACCTGTCACGGTGTTTTTTATTCGCTATTTAACGTCCTGCAAGTGCAGACCCTCACAGGAGCGCAGGCCCACCCTGGGACTTGGCACTCAGGGCAGAGGCGGGGGCTGTGTGCCGACCCCCATCCTCCGCACAGGTACTGGATGGGGGCAGAGGACACGTGCCGGGGGGGGCCACGGGGCTGCTGGTGTGGGCTCAGGCTGCGCAGGCCCCTCCCAGGCTTCTGTCTTTGGCCTGAGGCACCTCGCCCCAGCCCCCGCAAAGGGCTGTAGAGAAAAGCAATTTCTCTAAAATATGTGGGTTTACTGACGGTCGTGTTGTTTTGCTATCCTGTCCTTTCATTACCTTTAGAAAAAACCACTTCTGCAAAACTATAGGGTATGATTCTGGCATGTGAAGCTGGTGAAGCTAGGAGTAAATCTTTCCCTTTGTCCTCAGATAGTCATGCTGTCATGCTTATCGTCTGCCACGGGAGTGGGGATGCTTGATGGCTGCAGATGGCTCCCTCCACGGGTGACAACTGATGTGACGGATGAGCGCTCCTGCCTTTCCTGTCCCATGGGGAGTCTAGCCGGGCCCTGGGACGTGCAGGTTCATCACAAAGCTGTTTAGAAGAAACGCCTCGGGCACACCTAGCACATGGGGCGGGAAGCGTCCGGCCCGTGCTGCACGAGGGACACCTAGATAGGAAACACCTGTTCTGCAGGCGTGAGCCCGGCCAGGCATTGTTTTATATTTGCCTGTTTTCCTTTCAGTTCATTCAAACTCAATATAGTGGCGAAATTAAGTACATCATCAACCTAAAGCTACCAAACCAAATACATAAATGGTAGGATTTGAAAAATCTGTAATAGCTGGGGCGAGTCTGGCTCCTGGCCAGCTGGGCTGGCTGTACAATGGAGGCAGTGTGAGCGCGGGGGGCCCGCGAGTCCTCAGACCGCAGCCAGGAGGGCAGGTCTCCACCTGGGGTGGCCTGGGGATCCGATCTAGCCTGGGGAAGGGCTTGGATGGGACCCCGAGGGAGCTGGAGGGCTTCTGGGGGCCTCTAACCTGCAGACATGAGCCCCCAAAGCCGGCTGTCGTCAGGCGGGCCGCGGGGGGAGCCGCGGTGCGGGGAGCGGGCGGCAGGATCCGGAGGAGGAAGGTGTGGAAATCTGACACAAATGCGAATGTTTTACCTTCTAAATCACCTTGGTCTTCGCAGTTGAAATTCACCCTGAACTTCCCACCCTGAATGTCTCACGGAGAGGGGGAGCCGGGCTGCTTCTCACTTTCCAAAGTCACAAGTCATAATTCTTTCTCCCCGCGGCAGCCGGTGGCAGGCTGAGTTCTGAATGTGCTGCTGAGACGGTGTGAAAATCTCTGAGAATATCTTGGGACCTTCCACCTCCACGCCTGCCGGACCCTGCAGAGAAGGCTGAGTCCTGGGGTGCACTTTCCGAGGCGATTCTCTTGGGATTTTGCTTTCCTAAGGAGCTCTTCCAGCCATGAGAGCCAAGCTCGGGTCCCCTCGGCTGTGATGCAATGACCACCTTCGGCCCGCGCGACTTCTGAGAGCCGAGGCCCAGGAGCTCAGGGACACGGCCGTGCCGAGCACGCCTCACCTGGCCGTGAGTGCAGTGCCCTCCACGCCGAGGGCACCGCGGCTTCCTAGGAGCCAGCCTCCAGCTGCTGCCAGATGTTCACAGTGCCTGGACAGTCCCTTGTGGACTCGGGGACAGGGACATGTGACTTTTCTCGGAACCCAGAGTGGCTGCTGGGGCGACTCATGGTCCCCTGGACTCAGGAACCAGACCCACCCCCAGGCACCAGGCCCCCCCCCCAGCCTGCCTCCTGGTTTCTCCTCATTCTCAGTTCTCCTGTGGCAGGGCAATTGCAGGGGTCTGCTCCCCCAAAGCTCCATCAGCTTCCTAGGGCTGCTGGGGCAAATCGCCACAAACCCAGTCCCTTAGAACAACACACCTTTATTCTCTTACAGTTCTCGGGGTGAGAAGTCCGCAGTAGATCCTTCCAGGGGCTGTGAGGGGAAGATACATTTTCTTGCCACTCTCAGCTTCTAGAGGCTGCGCAGGTCTGCGTCACGGCCTTTCCTGGAGCTGACCCTCTGGCTTCCATCGTCACATTTCCTACTGCTGGGCTGTGACAGGCCCCATGGCCAGCTCCCATTAGACGTTCGTGATCTAATCTCTGGATCCTGTGAGCGTCACCGTACGTGGCAGAGGGTGTCTTAGTCCATCTGGGCTGCTACAACAAAATGCCACAGACTGAGTGGCTTACAAACAACAGAAATTTATTTCTTACCCTCCTGGAGCCTGGGAAATCCGACATCCAGGCACCGGCAGACGCGGTATCTGGAGAGGATCTGAATTCTAGTTCACAGATGACACCTTCTAGCTGGGACCTCACATGGCAGAAGGACCAAGGCAGCTCTCTGGGGCCTCCTTGAGGAGGGCACTGCTCCCATTCGTGACCTAATCACACCCCACTGGCCCCACCCTCTAATACCGTCACCTTGCGGGTTAGGCTTCAACAAATAAATTTTTGGGAAACACAAACATTCAGACCAGAGCAAGGGTCTTTGCAGATGTGATTGAGTTCAGGATTTGGGGATGGGGAGATTATCCCAAATGCAGGCGGCTTCTAGAAGCTGGAAAAGGCAGGGACACGGATTCTCTCCTGGAGCCTCCCAAAGGAGCCAGCCAGCCCTGCTGACACCTGGATTTTAGCCCAGCGAGGCTGATTTTGGATTTCTGAGCTCTAGACTTTAAGAAAATAAATTTGTATTGTTTTTAAGCCACCAAAGGGCCAGCTTCAGGCCAGTCCCTGTCCCTTGCCACCCCTGCATCCCTCCTAAGAAGAAACGCAGATGCCCCCATATGAATTTCCTATTGCGGCTGTAACAAACTGGCAGGGCGGTCCCCGAGTCTCACGTCCAGCGCGATTCCCGGCAGGCGAGGGCCGCGGCGGTGGCTGGGTTGGAGATGCCGGGCTCTCAGCAGGTGTGTATGCAGAGGAGATGGCGGCTGTGTCTCCTTTGCTTAGCGCCGGACATGGGGCTCCCCTGCTCAGTCTCTGAGGAGGGACCGTAATGTGGAGGTTGGGACTGAGAAAAGAATGTTTGAGAAATTTGAGTCCCGGCCAGGCCCAGAGAGACATCATGAGACGGAATCACACCCTGCGCCCGCCTTGAGCTGCGCGTTCATCTCCTGCAACAGCTTGCTGCTGGCACAGAGGCTGTAAATGAACCAACCTAACGACGCTACGGCCAACACTGTCACCCACGCCCGGCAGCTGAGCACAGCAGAGCCAGTCGCTGCTTGTGTTATTTCTATAAACCAATGGGAGTGCCTGACAGACAACTTTGTACCAGCCACTACCTGTTCCCCCTTTTGCCCTTAAACGCCTGTGAGCCTCCTGCACGCTGTTCTCCATCCAGAGTCAGCCTCCTGGGGAGCTGGTCCCACGACGTCCGGTAACCTGCCTTAGGGCTGGACCTGCACTGTGCAAGGTGCGTGGGGTTTCTGACCGACCGTCTCTAAATTGTTCTGCCTGTACAAGGGGGTCCTGCACTCACTTCCCATCTGGAGCACATCCCTCTGGCCTGGGGGCAGGAGAGGTGGGGGTGGGGTGGGAGGGAGGAATGTGGGGGTTGGGGGTGAGGGGCTGGGCACCGAGGGCCAGCCTGCCCCTTAGGAGGGATGACATCATGGGCTGTTTTCCTTTTTCTGCCTGGTATGTTTTGCTCATTCTTCAACTTCCAGCTTTCCTGAGTTTCTCTGTTGTAGGCAGGGGTCAGTGATCTTTTCTATGAAGGGTCAGATAGTGGACATCCTAGGCTCCGTGAGCCACACGGTCTCTCTCGCTGTAGTAGTGAGAAAGCGGTCTTAGTGAGTGGGCGTGGCTGTGTGCTAATAAAACTTTATTTACAAAAACAGGTGGTGGGGCTGGATTCGGACCAAAGGCTGTGGTTTGCAGACCTCTGTTTAGGGCTGTAATTTTTAAGCGGCATTGCTGATTTTTAAAAAAGTTGAGTCCAAGTGACTTTTTCTTAAGAGAAGGTTAGTGTGGCAGATTAAAGATAGCTCCTCATGAGGCTGAGGCAGTAGGATCATTTGAGCCCAGGAGTTTGCAGTTGCTGTGAGCTATGTTTGAGCCACTGCACTCCAGCCCGGGCGACAGAGCGTACACTGTCTCAAAGAAAAAAAAAAAAAAGAAACAGATGGCCTCAAATTCTTTGCCATTCCTTCTGTCAAGACGAGGTCCTGTCCCTTACCCCCAGAATCTGGGAAGGCTCTCTGACAGTTTTTAAAAATAACAGCTTTATTGAAATATATTAAGGTCATTAAATATGAAATATCTGATTTCGAATCAATACTTTGGTTTATTACATCTCAAACAAGAAGCAGTACGATTAATCAAAGCATGCGCCTAAACTGTCGACACAGTTTTGCCATCTTAATGGTAGCTTGCTTGTGCCAGTAGCAAAGAAGCCCGGAGAGTGAGTGGTGATGAAATTGCAAAAGGCATTTTCCACAGCTTGTTGAGAATTGAGTATTGTTCCTTGCAAGAAGTGGTCTAAAGCCTGGAAGAAGTAGTCAGTTGGGGCAAGGTCTGGTGGATACGGTGGATGACAGAGAGTTTCCAAGTCCAGCGTCTGTAGTTTGAGCAGCGTTGTATGTGCGACATGTGGTTGAGCACTGTCTTGCAAGAGCGTTGGCCTGTCTCTGCCGACCAGTCTCGGCTCCTTCATCGCGAGCATCCTCATCATTTTGTCTGACTGGCAGCAGTAGACATCCCCTGTAACTGATGAACCAAATTTCTTGAAGCTGTAGCGGATAATACCAGCGCTGGACCACCAAACAGACACCATTAGCTTTTTCTGATGAATATTTGGTTTTGGACTGTGTTTCAGCACTTCATCTTTATCCAACCATCGTGCCGAATGCTTGCCATTGTCAAAAGGAATCCATTTTCCATCACATGTAACAATGTGGTAGAGAAATGTTTTGCCTTTATGTTGTGACAGCAAGGAAAGGCAAGTTTAGAGATGATTTCTCTTCTGACGCTTGTTTAAGTCATGCGAAACCCATCTATCCAGCTTCTTTGCCTTGCTGATTTGTTTCAAACGGTCCGATGTTGTTGGAATAGCAACATCAAACCTTGCTGCCTGTTCACACACAGGTTGAGATGGATTCACTACCACTACAGCTTTGAGCTCATCACTGTCCACCTTGGTGTCAGGTCACCATGCGGCTCATTTTCATGCCTAAAATCACCAGAACGGAACTTCTCAAACCATCACATACTGTGCATACATTAGCCACATTCTTCTCAAACATTTTGTTGGTATTTTGAGCTGTCTGTGCTGCACTGGTTCCACCATGGAACTCATATTAAAAAATAACATGGATTTGTGACTTATCCATGGTTTCACAGAAATTGCTCTAATTGCTCCAATCCAAGCCAAAGCACGCGTTTGAAAGACTGGAGATGCACTTTCACAATAAAAATAAAACAGGAAGTGTCAAGGTGAAATGTCAGTCATGTCAATGTCAAACTTAAGGAAATCAGACATTTCATACTTAAAAACCTTAGTCATTCACATATCATGCAGTTTACCCTGCTGTGCTCTGAATGTTTGTATCTCCCCAAAATTCATATGTTGAAAACCTAATCACCAAGGTGATGGTATTAGGGGGCGGAGCCTTTGAGAGGATGATTGGGTCATGAAGCCAGAGCCCCCATGAATGGGATTGATACAGGAAAGTGGACCCCAAAACTGGGGTCTGGCCTGAAAGCCAAGCAGCTTCTTGCCTTCACGCAGGAAAGAATTCGAGAGCGAGCAGAGTACAGCAAAATGGAGTTTATCGAAGTAACAAAGAAACAGAAGCCAGGCTTGCTGCACAGGCAGAGCAGCAGCTGTCTCTCAGAGCCGCAGAGAGCAGCACCTTGTGAGTTTCTGGGGTCGTAGTTTATACCTTCCATTTAATTTTATGTTAAGCGTAGGGAGGATTATTTGTAAGATTTCTGGGAAAGGGGTGGGGAGTTCCTGGAACCAGGGATCCCTCTTCTTTTTAAACTATATAGAGTAACTTCTGGGAGTTGCCATGGCATTTGCAAACTGTCACGGCAATGGTGAGAGTTTCTTTTAGCATGCTAATATATTCTAAGTATGCCAATGTATTCTAAGTATGCTAAGGCATTATAAGCAAGGTATAATGAGCAATGAGGGTAATCTGAGGCTGTTTTTCCATGGCCATCTGGGTTCTAGCTGGTTTTGGCTGGATTCTCTGCTGTCTCTTGTATCAGGGTCTCTTAGGACTCTCTGTCAAGCAGGGCCTGATGTTTCCCTGTCTTGGGATTAGTGTCCTTGTAAAAGAGAACCCAGGAGCTATTCTCCTTACTCCCTCCCACCATGGGAGGACACAGCTGGAAGGCACCGTCTGTGAACCAGGAAGCAGGCCTTTAGCAGATGCTGAAACCGTGGGCACTCTGATATTGGACTTCCCAGAACCGTAGCAGATAAATCGCTGTTGCTCAGCTACCCAGTTTGTGGCATTTTGCCAGTTGACCATAGATGTGTATTTCTGGACTCTAGATTCTCTTCCATCGGTCTGTATGTCTATCCTTGTGCCGGTACCACACTGTCTTCATTGCTTTGAAATCAAGAAATGTGTGTCCTTCTACTTTGTGCTCTTTTCTCAAAATTTCTTCGGCTATTCTGGGTTCCTTGCAGTTCCATGTACATTTTAGAATTAGCTTGTCAAATTCTGCAAAGAAGTCAAGTGGGATTCTGATGGGGATTGCATTGAATCTGTGGGTCGGTTTGAAGAGTACTGCCATCTTAACAATGCCAAGTCTTCTAATCCATACACATGGGATGGTTTTCCAATTATTTATATGACCTTTCATTTCTTTAAACACTATTTCATAGTTTTAAGAGTATGTTTTGCCCTTGTTTTGTTAAATGTATTCCAAAGTATTTTATCCTTTTTGATGCTATTGTACATGGATTTTTTTCTTAATTTTTTAGTGGATTCTTTAGGATTTTCTACATACAAAATTATGTAATCTGTGACTAGAGAGAGTTTTACTTCTTTCTTTGCAGTCTGGATGTCTTGTGTTTCTTTTCCTTGCTTAATTGCCCTGGCGAGAACCTCTAGTACAGTGTTGAATAGAAGTGGTGAGAGTGGGCATCCCTGTCTTCATCCTGATCTAAGGGAGAAAGCATCCTGTCTTTCACCATTGAGTATGAATTTAGCTGTGAATTTTTTTTAGATGTGCTTTAACAGGTTGAGGATGTTCTCTTATGTTCCTAGTTTTTGTTGAGTGTTTTTATTATCAAAATGTGTTGAATTTTGTCAAAAGCTTTTCCTCTATCTATAGAGATGATCATATGATTTTTGTTTTTTTAATTCTATGGATATTATATGTTACATCGAATGATTTTCAGATGTTGAACCAACCTTGCATTGCTGTAACAAATCCCACTTGGTCATGGTTTATGTATAATTCTGTTTCTATGTTGCAGATTCAGTATGCCAGTAGTTTACTGATAATTTTTGTATTTATATTCATATGAGATATTGGTCTGTAGTTTTCTTTTCTTGTAATGTCTTTTTCAGGTTTTGGTATCAGGTAATAATGGCCTCATAAAAAGAGTTGGGAAGTGTTCCCTGCTTTTCTATTTTTTGGAAGAGTTTATGAAGCATTAGTACTAATTCTTATAGAATTCAGTGGTGAGGCCATCCGGGCATGGCCTTTTCTTTTGAGTAATTTTTTGATTACTACTTTAATTTCTTTACTTGTAATAGATCTGTTCAGATTGTCTTCTTGAGTCAGTTTCAGTAGTTTGTGTCTTTCTAAGGATTTGTCCATCCCATCTAAAGCATACAGTTCTTGGTATACAATTGTTCATAGTATTCCTTTATAACACTTTTTATTTCTTCAGAGTTATTAGTTATGTCCCCTCTGTCATTTCTGATTCTAGTAATTTGAGTCATCCCTCTTTTTTCTTGATCAATCTAGCTAAAGATTTGTCAGTTTTATTGACTTTTTCAAGGAATCAGCTTTTGGTTTCATTGATTTTTCTCTATTGTTTTTCTATTTTTTATTTCACTAATTTCTGCTCTAATCTTTACTGTTTCCTTCCTTCTGTTTGGTTTAGGTTTAGATTGCTCTTATTTTTCTAGTACCTTAAGGTAGAAGATTAGGTTATTGATTTGAGGTCTTTCTTCTTTCATGATATAGGAATTTATAGCTATAAATTTCCCTTTAAGCACTTTAGCTCCATCCCATAAGTTTTGGTATGTTGTATTTTCATTTCATTCTTTTCAAAGTATTAATATTTCCTCATTTTCCTTATATTTTTTTCTTTGACCCATTGGTTATTTAGGGGTTTATTGCTTGTCTTCTTTATCTGGTTTCCTCTAGAGCGTGCAGCATGAGGTTACAGCCTTTCCTGGTTTCTGAATGACTTCTTTCTTTTGAAAGATAAGTGTGGCAGATTAAGGATGGCCACAGCTTCTTTGACAGTCCTCTTCTCAAGAGGTGGGGGTCTGTGGTTCCCTCCCCCTTGCATCTGGGCAGGCTCTATGACTGCTTTGACCAACAGAATACAGAGGACTTGGTTTTGCATCATTCTAAGGCTAGGGTGGAAGAAACTTTGAAGCTTTTGCTTTGGTATCTTGGAACGCTCGTTTGGGAGGGGTTACGGAGGGCCGCCTCTATGTAAGAGGTCCAACTACCCTGAGACTATAATTCCATGAGGAATCTCAAGCTGGACATGTGGGGAAGCCACTTGAAGCTAGCTGCCAGCCATCCCATCCCAGGTGCTAGACAGGTGACGAAGGAAGTCACCTTGGTAATTGTAGCCCCAGAAGATGCCACATTAAGAAGAATGGAGACCCACACATTTGGCTCCATTTGAGTTGTCCCTGTGTCTCCTGCTGTTTGAACATAATGAGGCTGCAGACACTGTAGGGCAGAGACAGGCTTTGCTCCCTGTGCCTGCCTTGAGTCCTAACCTGCACAGTTGTGAGCATAAACAAAATGGTGTTTTATACCACTAAGTTTTGGGGTGACTTGTTACACAGCAAATAGAAACTGGAATAGTGAATTTGTCCCATTTATATTTATTATTATAATTATCAATTCATTATTTTTGGTCTTTTATTTCCTCCTCTGTAACATGGAAAAATACTATTAATATAATTTAATTATTAAGTAAGATGGTATACATATAGTGCTTACTTAGCACGGTGACATATATAAAGCACTTAAAATGTTAGCTAGAAGAAAAAAGATGTACATATCTTTACGTATTTTATTTACTTGAGAATATGAGACAATTTTTGTCTGAACTTTAATTTCTTGCAGTAAGCATTTTGGAGTGTTCTTTTCATCTGATTTTTCCCTTGCTGTGTCTTGATTTAGAGTTTTTGTGTGGCTTGAGATGCTGGATTTCTTCTGTTTACCCGTCGTGGAGGGACAGCAGTTTCATACGTGTTCTCCGTTTGCCCCAAACCAGTGAGAGCGAAACCTGCGTCCTACACGCCTGGGCCCGCGGCCTCCGCCTTGAGCTCAGCCCTGGTTTGTGTTCGCCCCTCTGCGCAGTCTCCTCTGGTCTCCTCCAGAGCACCCACCGTGAGCTGGCGTGTTTTTTGTGATTTCGGCATCATTGACCTTTTCTTTTTCTTTATTTTAGTGGTAGCGAATAAGAGGGAGTGTGTTGTGGGGTGTGATTTGCGTAGGAATGTATGGCATTTTGGTAAATTTGCATTATTATGCCATTTTTCTTCCTTTCTTTCGCCATCTGAGATGAAACAAAACCCATGTCAGCCCTGGAATTCGCTGAAGCTAATTAACGGAAAATCTCCGTGGTCCGTTCGCCAGGCAGCTGCGTCTGTCAGCCCAGATGCCGGCGGCTGTCTCACATCAAAGCTCTTGCTCCATTCAAACGCCCGTCCAGCTATAGGGGTGGGGACTCACCGGGAAAGAATTCTCATTTTGTCGGAGGTTCAGGAAGGCCTGACATGAATCAAGACCGTTTCCCCAGAATCCTGCAGGATTTCGGTGGTTTTCAGGGAATTAAATACCGTCTTAGACTCAGGAGTTTTAAATGGAAACATGTATGGTTCATCGGACATACTTGATGGGATAATGGCTCGCCCCTTTGAAAAACGCACGAAACCTGCCGAAGCTACTGAGAGCCCTGCGGAGGTCATCTCGGTCCCCGAGAGGGGGCACGGGAAGCTTGTTTTAATTAGACTTGGACTCTCTGTCGTCCACGTCTGCATCTGATTTTCACTCTGAGCACTTCCGCCTCCCCAGGCACACGGAGGATCGGAGCGCTTGAAGTGAGAACACATTTCACACACACGTCGCTGTGTTTACTTACACAGACACGCACTGCACACACACGCAGGCCCGCACGCTCTCTGGGCCTCGCCATGTGGGGGGCAGATTGCGGCTCCTCTGCCCCCTCTGCGATTTGCAGAGAGCTGGGTTGCTGTGCTGTTTGCTTTTACACGGAGGAATTCATCAACTAGATGTCCAGCCTGGAAACCTGGCTTAGCAGTGCCAGCTCCATGCCTCAGTCTCCACCCTGGTCCTCTCTCTGCTGCTCCTTGACCAACAGTGTTTGCATAAGGATCCTGTGGCCTTCCTTGTCCAGATCGAGCCAAGGAGAGGTTGTGGTGTTCTCACTGTTCTGCAGGGCCCCTGCTGCTCTGGGGGTTGGGACATACGTATATATTTATTACATATAATGTTAGAAGAAATGCAGGAACAAAAACACTGATTAATTATCTCAAAGTGTGGTGGGATTTACAAGTAATGTTTTTCTTTTGGGGGCTTAGTTCTGTTTTCTAAACTTTTTGCTATGAACATGTATTAGTTTATTAATTAAAATGTTATTTAAAAATAAAATGGAACCGTTGAAGAAACTGTTTAGTCTGGAATAGAAAGGACCTGGGGATACATGATGATTGTCTTAAAATATTTGGAGAAATGTCACATGAAGAAGGAATGTTGACTTTTTTTTTTTTGCTTCAGAAGGTAAAAAGGTTGCTGCTGTGGTTTGGATGAACTCATGTTGGAATCGGGTCCCCGTTGTGGTGGTGTGGGAGGTGGGCCCAGCTGGAGGGTTTGGGTTGGGGGAACATCCCTCATGCACAGCTCGGTGCCATTTTTGTGAGAGTGAGTGAGTTCTTGCTCTCGCGAGACTGGGCTCATTCTTTCAGGAGTAGATTAGTTCCCACCAGAGCAGGTTGTTATAAAGTGGGATGTGCCTCTTTGCATGTGTCAGCTTCACCTTTGACCTTCCACCGTCTTATGGCCAGCGGGGAAGCCCTCCCCAGAAGCCCAGCAGATGCTGGCACCATGCCCCTGGAACTTCCCAGCCTGCAGAGCCATGAGCTAATTCAACCTCTTTTCTTTGTGAATTTCCCCATCTCAGGTATTCTATTAGAGCAACATGAAAAATGGACTAAGATAGACGGGGAGGCCAATTGTAACTGAAACAAAGAGAAAAATCAGAGCTTTCTGTTAGCAACGTTTTCGATACATGGGATGGGTTGACTCAGAGGGCTGTGTTCTCTGTCACAGGAAGACCATTTGTCAGGATAGGGTGGGCAGGACTTCAAGTATAGAAGATGGTGGTGATGACGGTGATGATGGTGATGGTGGTGATGGTGATGATAATGATGGCGGTGGTGATGGTGATGGTGATGGTGGTGGTGATGAACGTGATTATGGTGATGATGGTGGTGATGGTGGTGGTAATGGTGATGATGGTGATGATGGTAGTGATGATGAGGGTGATGGTGGTTGTGATGGCGGCAGTGGTGGAAATGATGGTGATGATGATAATGTGGTGTGGGGATGATGGTGATAATGGCAGTGATGATGGTGATGATGGTGATGATGATGATGGTGGTGATGATGAACCTTAAAGTCCTTAACAACTTTAACATTCTTAACGTTCATGTTACTTTAACGATGAGCAGAGCATTCCGTTCCATACCCAACTGATACTCGCACCAACGCTCTGGGAGTGTGTTCGGGGGTTATTACACCCAGAAGAGTGAGTGAGGCTGAAGGGCGTGGTCACTGCTGACCCAGAGCTGAGACCTGACCCAGGCCTTTCACTCCCAGCCTAGTGCTCTGCCCGCTTGACCCGAGAGTGGCAGCAGCTGTGCAAACCAAAGGCCTCTAGAAGGCATTTTCTGTAGAGCCCACTGCACAAGCCCGTGGCTCAGGGAACTGTGGGCTCAGTCTGTGCGCCCAGAACTGGGACCGTGTGGGGTGAGGAGTGGGTTTCAGGGACTGAGGTATGGGGAAGGGTGTTTCTGTGGGGGAGCTGTGGTTATGTGTCTTGGGACCTTTCTCTCCCATAGCAGTGGGGACAGGTGACTGTTCCCCCAAGACTAGCTGTGCGCCATCCAGGACCCTGTGCTGGCATCCTATGGACACCCCACTTTTTAGCCTGGCCCGTGGACATGCAGGCATCCCTTGATCCCCAGGGTCCCCAGCCTCTGCTGTCCCACATTTGCTGTGGCTTCATGCCCCGCTCCCCCACCCTCTGGCCCAGACTGCCCTCCTGATGTCTGACCAGACACCTGTGTCCACCTGCCCCAGGCACATCACTCCCATCCTGACCCCCATTCCTCCCTTGGGTGGGACACCTGATGTCCTTTGATCAGTGTCTCTGTCACAGCCTTTCTTACGCTAATTACAGCTGAGGGCAAGGGTGACGTCTGTGTATGGTCTGGCAGGGAGCAGGCTCTCAGGGTGCTTGTGGGGTGAGTGGATACATGAGGGAGTGAATGAATGAATGAATGGCATTGTCCAGGGTCACACGGCTCCTTGTGGCAGAGCTGGGATTTCCATCACTTGGCAAGTGTCTGCAGTCCCCACCTGGGCCCCATGTTCCGAGCAGGGACCACAGCGGCTGACAAGACAGGCGCAGGCCCTGCCACCCCGCAGCGGGCAGCCGCCTGGAACGCAGGCCTGCGGACTCCTAGCCCAGTGCTCTTCCCAGCCCGCTGCAGAAGGTGAGGGCTGACATGGCCTGCGGGTGATGCTGCGCCTTCGGCTTGAGTGTGTGAAGTGCCACCAAGGGCCCGGATGCCCCTAGCCCCAACCTGTGCGGTCACCATAGGGCTCCACATCGCCTACCCCTTGTCTCCCAGAGGCCACCGCGAGAAGGAAGACAACGGTGGGTGACGGCTGGCCAGCCCCTCGGAAGGCCCGAAGGCCTGGGGGACGGAGAGGGAGCTGCCGAGGGCTCTCGGAGGACTCGCTCCCCTCAAAGGGGCGGCCCGGGCCAGCAGCGACACGCGGCGCTCCAGACGAGCGCGGCAGAGCCAGCCTCGCTGTTGAGCAACAGCGCCAGATCTCTTTGTTTCTCCACTTCTTCCAAAGTGGCAAAAGATCAAGGCCCGGAGCTTGAAATAATAAAAGGGCAATCGCTTGCAGACTGTGCATCTGGAGGCCAGAAGGGGTTTAACAGCCATGCTCCAGGGAGTGGGGGAGGGCGGGCCTGGCCGCAGATTCATAACCTCCCCTCTGTGGCTCTGAACCCAGTGGCCGCCGTCCAGGCCCCGCGGCGGCCCCCGCCCTGTCAGCAGGGCATAGCGCACCTTGCCCTTGGCCGGTGGGCACAGGCTGCCCGGGGCCTCTCTGCACTTTCCCCGTCCCTGCCACCCCTGGGGTACCCCTCACTCCCATGCTGGGTCCTTGGGCCGGGGTTAACGGGGACCTACTGCAGGGTTTCGGGGGTCTGGCTGGTGACATGTGCAGACACATGTCTGTGATTACGAGGCTGACGAGAGCCAGCTTCCAGAGCACCGTGGACGTCCCTGCGGACAGATGAGACCGGTGGCCTCCTGGGGAAAGTGCCCCACGGGCGTCACCACTGCCACTGTCAGAGGCGTGGAGGGTGCAGTGGTGACCAGCTTCAGAGACTAGAGGCTTCTCTTCGCCTGTTCGTCCCGAGGTCTGCCCTTTGGAGGCCTGTGCAGGGAGGAGTTTCGGCAGCAGAGGATTCTGTGGGCCGAAGTCTTCCCGGTAAAACCAGTGAGAGGGGAGTCCTTGGGAAGTGGGGTGCTTGGAGGTGACCTCCTGTTGTCCACTCCACGCCTGTGGCCACCCAGAGACCCCCGGCGCACAAGGGCTGGAAGGAAAGCTTCGCGGCTGGGCCATGCTCACGCCAGCAGGGTGTAGTGCTATTTGCGTGGCTTCTGCCCCGGCCCGGCCCACCTGGGTCACGCCAAGTGTGTGTGTGGCTGGCTGGGTGGTGTCTCTTTCCCTGTTGGACAGGAGCAGCGGTGCTGGGAGGAGGTCGGTGGGTTGTCTGAGGCCGCCCAGCTCGCCAGAGTCAGAGCTGAGATTCAAACCCACCTTCCCTGACAAGCAACACTTGGCCTCTCCAGGACTCCTGTCTCCTGAGGTCTCGATGAATTACCCGACTGGGTCCAGATCCTTTCTCAGAGCATGTTTTCCCAGAATACAATTTGGAGCCCGTCACTTCCCACCTTAAAAGCTGGCAGTCGCTCCCCTTTCTCGGTGGCTCTTTTGGATTGCTGGAGTGACAGATGACCTGGGCGGCTGGAGCTGCTTGCGGATCCCCCGGGGGAGGCAGGCGGGACGGGTGGGGTGAGCGCGTCCCCTCCGAGTGGGTGGGCGGAGGGTGTGGAGGTGAGGCCCGAAGCCAGCCTCACCAGCAACACTTGAGGCCGCGTGCCCTGGGCCCGCCCTGGCTTTCAGGCCACTCCGAGGAGGGGCTGCATCTCCCTTGGCCTGGACCGCGGGGACAGCGCCTGGACCGCGGGGACAGCGCTGTCCGCGGGGACAGCTGAGGAGAGCAGCTGATAGCTGACGGCGCTGGGTCACTTCTCACTGAGTGAAATTACCAGAGTGTCCGGAGGAGGCCATATCTGGGGGTGGCTTTGCCACCCTCCCAAGCTTTTGTTTTAGTCCTCTGTCCACGTTGATGGCCAGGAGGGATCTGCCATGTCTCTCTGTGGCCACAAGCTCTTGCTGTGGCCCCCAGCAGGTCACCCATTACTTAGGGAGCTCTTCTCACCAGCAGTATCCTGTCGGGGTGGTGGTGTTCCGGCCAAGCTCTCGGTGTCTACTCCAGACGTCCTAGGAGGTCTTCTGTGACCTCCACCACTGCCCCGCTTGCCTCCCCTGCCCGAAGTCACCCGGGTCCCCGTGCATGAGTTTCTGCCGCAGCTCCTCGGGGAGAAGTAGTCCCAGGCCCTTGCTGCCGTGTGGGCTCCTGGCCTCAGCTCGGATTTGGCGTCGGTGTGATGCTCTTCACTCGGGTCTCTTGTGTTAGGTGCCACTGTCAGTGCCGTACACAGTATGTTCTCAGGCCGGCGCGGTGGCTCGCAGCTGTGATTCTAGCACTCTGGGAGGCCGAGGAAGGAGGACCGCTTGAGGTCAGGAGTTCGAGACCAGCCTGAGCAAAAGGGAGACCCTGTCTCTACTAAAAATAGAAAAATTAACCGGCCGCCGCGGTGTTCGCCTGTAGTCCCAGCTACTTGGGAGGCTGAGGCAGGAGGATCACTGGAGCCTGGGAGTTTGAGGTTCCAGTAATCTGTGATCATGCTATTGCACTCTAGCTGGGGCGACAGAGTGAGACTCTGTCTCAAAAAAACAGTCTATTTTTATTTCCATATGTATTTTGTCATTTTAATGGGGTTTGTGGCAGAAGACATAAATGCTTTAGTTTGCTGGTTAGAACTGGAAGTCAAGTGAATTTTGAAGTCAGGGGAAAAATTATACAATTTAAGAAACCTCACAGATGCAGATTCTCTTAGACAATTAAAATTATTGTGGCAGAATAATATTTTGAAATATTGAGTGACTCAGTGGTTCCTCTGCCCCACTTAGCAGCACTGACCTGAGCCAGGAGACACAGCTGACTCTGACAGGCACAGTGCTCAGTCCTCGGCATTCTGAGCCGCTGCCGCCCACACCCGCCCCCGTGCCGGGCTGCGGTCCAGGCCCGGTCAGTGCCTGGGAGATGCTGGAGCGAGGGCTGAATCTGGTTTGGGATTTTCCACCTCGGCAGTCTCATGGCGGGAGGGATGTCACCGCCAAGACTCTGCTCCTCCATCCTGGAGCTGGAGGTGTTCAGGGGCTGATGGCTCCCGCCCGAGGGGCAGAGATGCTTTGGTTGCTGCCCCTCCTGTTCGCAGTTTTTGTTCATCAGGCTCCTTGACCTTCCCCAGGAAAGCTCTGGGTCCCTACGGCCCTAACCCCTGTGTCTGCTCATCGCAGGGTCTCCGATGGTGTCCTACACACACTCACCTGGAATGAGGCTCTGGCCAGGTGGTGTTGTGAGTGTCCAGATTTGGCATGGCATGGATCCCACCCAGATCACTGGGTAACCTGCTAAATAACTTCCCCAACACACTGACGTTTACAGGAACGCTGCAATTCCAATCAGCACAGTTGTCACCCATCCAGAGATTCCAGAAAGAGGCACCATGTCGTGGAGGAACTTATCATGTGATACAAGTGGCATTTCAAATAAGCAGGGAGAACCGAATACAAGAATTTGGACAATTAGCCATCCCCAGAGAAGGATGTGTTACCCAAAAGCGACGTCCCTCTGCCGTCCCGTACACTCAACAAATCCCCACTGGGTTAAAGATTTGGGTGTAGGCAATGAAGACTCTGAAACATTGCAGAAGGACACATAAGAGAATATCCTTGAATCCTTGGGGAGGGGAAGATACTTTTAGGCAAGACCTAGAAATAATTGACACTACGAAGGAGTCGGGGCCAGCGGTGGGGGTCTCAGAGCATGCCCGCAGCGTGGATTTGTTCCTTTTTCAGGTGCATGTTCAGGGTAGGTCGGCAGGGGCTCTGCTCCAGGTGGACACTTGGGACACAGGCTGACTGAGACACCACCTGAGATTTACAGCTGGGAAGAGACACCTGCAGGGCCACACGTTGGCTGTCCTATGTCTTCACAGGGAAGTGACACATGTCACTCCTGACCGAGGCCCATTGGTCAGCACCAGTCACAGGACCCTACTGTGCGGCAAAGGAACAGGACTACGTGGACATCGGGTTGAATGTTTACGAACAGTACCCCCTCTGCCGAGAACTCCATGCTAGTGTAGTCAAACGGAAGATGCAATGGGTGATTTTCGTGGGAAGCGTAAATTGCAGAATTGATCTGAGACATAAGCAGTCAAAAGAGATTCGTAGGAAGAAATGGAAAAAGATTCTGAGAGTGACCTTCAAGACCTGGATCCCATCCCAGATGTTTCTTTGAAAGGATATTGAGTGTGTGTGTTTGGGGGAGGCGTGAGATGCTGCCAGAATCCACTGGGGCCCGGTGCTGGGTGTGGAATTAAGCAAACGCAGGAGGCAGAGGCAGGAGGTGCCACGGCGTGGCGTCGGGCGGGTGGGCCACCCCGACGTGCTCCCCAGTTCTTCCAGGTCCGGTGAGTCTACTCCCGCCCTGGTCCCTTCCGCCATGGAGGCTGATTCCAGATGACAGACAACAGGGGACAGTGGTCCCCAGGAAAGAGCTGGGTGAGCCGGGGCGCCGTCACAGGCTGGGAACATGAGTGCTGGGCAGTCGGGGAGAAACTGAGGAAAGCAGAGAGAGAGAGATGGACGCCCGAGGGGCATCAGCGGTGGAAACTGCTGGAGAGTGTGATGGAGATGCTGGCAGGCTAGCAGTTCGTAGTGTGATGCTAAGAAAATCACAAGACAATGAAGTGGTTTATAAGCACACACTTAAAGCTAGAGTCTTCTTGTTAACCTTTGGAAATGGGTCTGACCCAAAGTCTGTAGCTACTGGCACCTGCTGTGCGGGGCCTTCACCCCAGCACTGACGCTCGCCTCCGTGCTGGGGACCGATGGCTCCGAGGCGATCACCGCTGTGCCTTGCCGTATGACACCCGTGTCTCCCCAGGGTAGAAAGGGACAAGATGGTGCCTTGACGGGAGAGTGAGCGTCCAGGACGCCGGTGAGTCCAGAGCCAAACAGCTGGTCGTGGGAGCAAGGTTGGCAGAGAAGGAAAGTTTTGAAAGATGAGAAGGTCATTTCAGATCCTCACTTAAAAGTACCTCAAGGCATCTTCGTCCTCAGCAAGAGCACTGGAAGGGACCTGCTGGTAGATGGCTCCATCCCAAATGCCGGCGATGTGGGCCGGCACAGCCAGGCGCGGCTTTGCCTCGTGTGAACAGAGGTCCCGGCTCTGAACCGCCAGATGGTTGTCACTCCCCTTCTGTGCTCTCGGTGCCCGTGGCCTGCGGGCTGCCCTAGCAAAGGCAGGTAGAAGACGAGAGCAGGGACTGCAAAGTGAGACCTGTTCAGCCTGGACAGCTGGGAGAGGGAAGAACGCGGAAAGGGGAGGAAAGACAGCAGGTGGTAATGAGCACAGATCTGCGCGCACATTCGATCCGCGGCGAGCCCGAGTCAGGGCCCCTGACATGCTCCGAGGCAAAGCTGGGTAAATGCTGCCACTTTCGTCTGCCTTGAGAGTGAGCTGTCTGCAGGCGCGTTAGGAAATCACGGCAGAGAGCATTCCATGTGCATGTGGTGCCTCTGAGTTTATTTATTTGTCTCAATTTATTCCAGTTACGTCTGAGCATGGCGTGATCATGCATCTCGCACTGATTGAAGCCCACGCCGCGTGGCGTGCGGGGGAGGCGGGGGGGGGAGGCTGCCCAGCTCCATCTAATTTAAAGCACCTTTGGCTGAGTGGTGCAGTGAAAAGGATGTGGCTAAAACAAATAAAAATCATAGCAGGATCAAAGCACACGCACAAATTTATTCCTTCTGCAAGCAGCTTCTCTTCCCCTCTCCCCTCTCCCCTTCCCCTGTTCCCCCTAATTCCCGTCCCAGGGATCCTTTGTGGCAAAGCTCCAGGGCGTCTTCGCCTCCCTGGAGCGCGATTGCGGCTTTGGCTCTGATGGATGGGGCGAGGCCCCGGCACCGCGGGCTTGGAGGAGATCTAAGGGCCTTCCTAATTTCACGGTGGACATGCGGAGTGTCTCATTAATCAGCGCTCTTTATGCGCAGTTCAAAGACAGTCGTAGATGTTGGCGAGGCGCTTGTTTGAAGCACAGAGCCAAGGGGACTGCAGGGTTTTGTCGGCAATCCGCAGCTTCCACTCTCTATTCCCAGCGCACTTTTCGCCCGCTGCCGCTCGGTGGAATTTTACGTGAGAATCACATAGCGCTAAGGGAACCTGAGATACCGTCCGGTTCTGACCACACTTTACGTCTGAACTGACGGAGGCCTGCAGTCTCTCTCGGGGTCACAGAGAAGGCGTGCCTGGTCTGGAGGCAGTGGGTCACTCAGACTCCTGGCTGCCCCTGGCAACTCAAGGGAGAGCGGCACACAGGGGACACCTTAGTGCCCGTGACCGGGATTTCAAGGGGTGGGACCTGGGGTGCCGGCGATGCTTTTCCCCGTTGCTGCCCTGTCCCCTCAGGCTGCCTGTTGGTGACATTCCTTGCGTGGGCTGCAGCCACCAGCTCTCCGTCCTTAGAGAAGAGAGACCGTCTCCCCAGCCACCCATGTGTCTCATCTCAGGTCGGGACCTTGATTGGCCCCACGTGGTCACCTGCCCAGCTCTGCACCAGTCACTGTGCACAGAAAGCTGGCATTCCGTGATTGCGGGCTGGGTCCCCGGCTCACCTGGAGCCTGGGGAGGTGGCAGGAGCCTGAGTGGTGCGTGTGTGTTTGTGCATGTGTGTGTTTGTGTGTGTTTGTGTGTGCGTGTGTGTGTTCCTTTAGTTAAAGGAGGGGCTCTGGGCAGAAACCAGCACTCGTTGAGCATCTGGGTTTTTTTCTCTGCAGTATTGCCCAGCGGGTGGGAGTGGAGAGCTAACTGAGAAGCTGCTATCTGATAAAAGGGATCTGTGGCCAACGTGTCGGGGAAACCCTGGCTTAAACAGAGGCGAAGAATTTCCTCTTGCCATGCAAACGTGTGTTTTTAATCCCTGAGACAGGGATGTCCTTGAGTGTTTCCCGCCCCCATTGGACCAAGAAGTACTTTCTTTCTTATGGAGCATCAATAAAGAAAATGAGGCTTTAGGATAAACAATGTTATTGGGACTGGAAGAAACCTTAGGTGACATATAGTCAGACCCTTTCATCCTGCAGATGCAGAAAAGGCAAGTCCTCTGGCTGGGAGGACCGAGGGAGAAGCCTCCCCTGCACGCACACCGCCCAGGTGGGTCTTGCCAGGCCGCCGGCAGTGTGACCAGCACTGTGCGTCCTCCAGTGGCGACCTGCTTGTGCCGTCCCTCTGTCCGGAGTGCCCCTCCCCAGCCCCACTGACCATTCCTCTGGGCAACTCTGGCCTGTGGGACTGGGGTGACTTCCCTGCCTGTCTGTGTGCGCAGTGGGGAGGTATACCCTTGTGCATGAGGGCATCCTGGTGCACGCTCCAGCACCACTGCATACTGTGGCGCCCTTGTGCTCACACAGGCCACGCGTGCTTGTTACTTGCTGGCCCCCTCCAGCTTGTGCGGTGCTCCAATTACCTTTTACTTCCATATGCTCAGTGACTACAAAAGCGCCCAATAAATGTCGATTGAATGGCACCCTGACATAGTGTCTCTTAGAGCTGTGGTCCCCAACCCCTGGGCCGTGGACTGGTACTGGTCCATGGCCTGTTAGGAACTGGGCTACACAGCAGGAGGTGAGCAGCGGGTAAACTAGAAGCTTCATCTGCATTTACAGCCGCTCCCCATCACTGACATCACTGCATAAGCTCCGCCTCCTGTCAGACCAGCAGCGGCATTAGGCTCTCATAGGAGCGTGCACCCTGCTGTAAACTGCACAGGGGAGGGATCGACGTTGCGGCTCCTTATGAGAATCTGATGCCTGATGATCTGGGGCGGAGCCCCTGGTCTGTGGGAAAATTGTCTTCCGCGGAACCAGTTCCTGGTGCCAAAGAGGTTGGGGCCCGCTGTCTTGGAGGATTTAGGCGGGATGTCTATCAATTTCGAATAGTGTAGAGTGGCTGAGTTGGCATTTCAAACTGATAACTGGGGCTGAGAGCCACTGTTCTCTTCCAGGGGAAGGTAGGTCCTTCGAATCTCTGAATCTCCGGATAACACGCCAACTGTATGGCGCCATCTTGGTCTAACCTGTGGTTTGGAGATCTGTGTAATTGGCTTATGGCCGCTTCCAGACAGTAAGCCGCATACTCCAAATGATTTCCGCTGCCCATATTTTCTTCTAACACCCCCATTCTCAGAGTCTGTGGTTGCGGTGAAAAGAATAATGTGAGATTTGGTGAGGTCAGATTTTTGTCTTAGCCTGCTGGACATGGTACCTAGGAATTTCCCAGAATCCTTGTTGCTCTGGGGCAGCGATGCTGGATTAAGTGTTTCCGATTTTACACGGACCTATGAAAAGATTCCAGAGCAAAAAAAAGGATAAAGCATATTATGTAGCAAATCGAGAGCATGGTTTTAAAGATTATCTAGAAGACAAAAGGGAAAAATTAGATGAACATTAAACGCCCCTTTGTGCCCCCCAGATTCTTATGCTGGAGCCTAATACCCGGTGTGACAGTATTAGGAGGTGGGGCCTCTGGGAGGCGACTGGGTCTAGAGGCTCCACCCACATGACTGGGATAGTCCCGAATGAAAGATCCAGGGATTGGAGGGAGCCCTTCCCCCCTGCCGTGCGAGGACACACAGGAGAGCCCGTCCACGAGGCACAGGCCCTCGCCTGACACTGGACCTGCTGACACCTTGATCTCGGACTTGCCAGATTCTGGAACCACGAGCAATACATTTCTGCTGCTTATGAATCACCCAGTCTAAGGTGTTCTGTTACGGCTACAGGGACAGACTGAGACACACCCTCGAGGCAATTAAAGATGACATGGACTCTGTAAACAGAAATGAAATACGGGATGAAAAGACAAACACAGACTGTGGGAGCCGGTGAAGGAAAGACGTTCAAGAAGCCAATAGGCTGTTGCAGAGTTTAAGTTAAATTGATACTAGAGTTATAAGGACTAGAGTCAATATTCTAGACAGAAGAAACTCACTGGGAGAATAAAGCACACATGAAAAGAAAAGGAAAGAAAACAAACCCACTGAAATTAAGGGAGTCCGGGAGCCGCTGCATGACGTGTGTGTCAGCAGCGGGGACGCGGGCCAGGCAGGGCTGGTGTGTGCAGAAGCCCAGACCTCACCAAAGGGACAGAAATAGCATTTTGAAGGCATAATTGAAGAAGATTTTCTGGGAATGAAGGATGGCATGAATTTACATTTCAACAAGTCCCAGGGTGTCTGAGAAAGCATTTTTTTTTTGAGACAGGGTCTTGCTCTGTCATCCAGGCTAGAGCACCGTGGCGTCATCATAGCTCACTGCACCTCAAACTCCTGGGCTCCATCCATCTCCCACCTTAGCATCCTGAATAACTGGGACTACAGGTGCTTGTCACCACGCCTGCCTAATTTTTTAACTTATTTTTTTGTAGAGACAGGATCTGGCTGTGTTGCTCAGGTTGGTCTCGAACTCCTGGGCTCTAGCCATCTTCCCACCTCGGCCTCCCAGAGTGCTAGGGATGACAGGCGTGACCACCGCGGCCGGCCTGAGGGAGCGCTGTTAACAAGCAGCAACACCAAGACACGTCCTGGTGACGCGCTTCCGTCTCAACGGTGAGGAGCAAAACCTCCCGAGTATCCGGTGATAACAAAAGGATCATTCAGAAAGGGAACAAGGGGGCCTGTCTCAGAATCCTCTCCACGCTGGGTGGACGAGACAGTGGATTACTGTCTATAAGTGGTAAGGGGAAGGGTCTGTGAATCCAGGATTTTCTCCCAGCCGAAGTTCCCATCTGTGTGATGGCAGCAGAGGACGCCACCTGACGCAGGGGCGTCTGCTTTCCTCCCGCGCTCTCAGCCGGACAGCACCGTCGCCAACGGCAGCTGCCGCTTCTCCTGAAGACGCGTTCTACTGAACTGGAAGACCAAGGCAAATAACAAGCTGAAGCGTGCACTGCGGGGAAGGCAGGTGGCGAGCACAGGGTTCATTTAAACGTAAAAGTGAGTCTGGGTACCGTGTGAGTCCAAACCCAATCGGGACTCCACCTGGCTGATGGAGACCGTGCAGTGCCGTCGGTTGTAAGGTCTGTGCTGACCTCAAAATGACTGAAAAGTACAACAAAGTGTTTAAGAATTGAAATCGACAGTTATGATCTGAAGGTTTGTGATCCCCTGAACATTCCTGTGTTGAAATCCTGACCCTCAAGGTGATGGTGTTAGGAGGTGGGGCCCTTGAGAGGTGAGGGGTCATGAGGGTGGAGCCCTCCTGAATGGGTTAGTGCCCTTGTAAAAGGGACCACAGAGAGCTCGTTTGTCCCTTCCCCCAGGTGTCACAGCCAGAAGGCACCGTCTATGAGCCAGAAGAAAGCAGGCCATCCCCACACAATGAGTCTGCCTTGATCCCAGATTCCCAGCCTGCAGCACTGTGACAAATACATTTCTGTCGTTTATAAGCTTTTAGTTTACGGCATTTTTGTTACAGCAGCCTGAACGTACCAAGACAGACCACATGTCGTTTGTGGAATTAGTCACTTAACGTCTCTCTTCCCTTCTAGACTGCAGTGTCTCTGAGGACAGGGAGCATATTCATTTTGTTTTGTGTATTGCTATACCACCAGCAGTAACAGAGCCTGGAACTTAAGGGGTGATCAACACACATTTTCTGAATAAATATTAATAATTTTAGCAAGATAAAAACCGTAACAGTTTAACTATTAACAAAATGACAAAAAAATTTGCAGAGCACGTCAACCAAAAATTGGTAGACGGAGAAGCAGGAACATAGGTAGTTCTGTTAATTTACTCATGTCGCTTTGTTCCAGAAGGTCGTACATTCAAAACTACACGATAAGCAATCTATGTAAAGATATGAAAGGATTACAGCTAAAACAACAGCCATCTCAAGACCGTGTTTTTCCGAAGCGTATGAGAGGGTAGAAACAAGAGCAAGCCCGACAGCGATACAGGAAACAGTCCGAGAACACCCCTAGGAAGCAGGTGAAACGGAAGAGCTAAACAAGCTCACGTGATGTGGGACCAGATGCCTCAATGTTCTCACAGATGCAGAGCGTAAATTTACCCAGTCTAAGAAAAAGACTCTCAAGATGGCACTTAAAGACCATTCGAATATTAACCCTAAGATGAAGGCACACAGAATAATAAGCACGTCTCCAAGTAAATAAAAAAAGAAAATAAAAACAAAAGTGAAGTAGGGGTCCCAGTAGCAATGCCAGAAAAATTGAGTTCAAAGCAAAAACTCTGGATTGCACGCAGAGGGTTCCTCTTTGTTGATGAAGCGTTCAATCCATAATGAAGTCATAAACTTCCATAAAACCACATATAACACGTAATGTCAATATTCATTTGAAAAAGGATTGGAAATACAAGGAGAGGCTGCCAGGAGTGCAGTTGTGGGGGCTCTGACTCGCTTGGTCCTTACCTGTGTAGACAAAGGTAAGTGGCTTAGCAGGTAGTGATCATGCCGTCCTGTTCAGAGGGCAGACAATGTCTCGTTAATTTTTCCCCAAGTCTGACATTAGTTGTTTTTTATTTTTTGAATGAAGGCTCCCGGCTCCCTTTATCCTCACGTGGGGACTCGGTTCCAGACAAAGAGGAGAGGCCTGGGCTCTGTCTGTGGCGGCTTCTGGGGCTGGGGCTGCCTCCCAGCCAGGCAAGGCCTGTCCCCTCAAAGTCTGGCGGCTCCAGCAGTTGAGTCGAAGTCCCTGTGTCAAGTGGGCTCAGAGGGATGCAGCCCCTGGTCACCCCCACGGCCTCTTCCATGGTCCTCCTGCTTGGCACCTGTCTGCTAACTTTGAGGGTGGGAGAGGGCGTGGACAGTTCGCTCTCTTTAACCCCTTAGTCCATTTTGGCTGCTGTAACAAAGTACCGTAAACGCAGTGGCTTATGAATGTCAGAAATTTATTCCACACAGTTCTGGAGACTGGAGGTCCAAGGTCAGGGTGCTGGCAGGAAGGTCCACTTTCTGGTTCATAGTTGGCACCTTCTTGCTGGGTCCTTACACGGTGGAGGGGTGAGGCAGCTCTCTGGGGTCCCATTTATAAGGGTACTGATCCCATGCACAAGGGCTCTGCCTCCGTGACCTGATCAACTCCTAGTGACACCCCACCTTCACTTGGGGGTGAGGATTCCAACATATGAATTTGGGGGAGACACAAGCACGGAGTCTGCAGCCTTCTCTATAAAGCAAAGCCTTCACTTCTCCCCGTCTTTCTCAGTAGGACCGATGGCTCCGTAGGAAGAGTTCGATGTCTAGATAGCCAAACGCTGGGAACCCGCACCTGCCAGATCTCCTGTTCAGGAGGCTCAGCCTTTAGAAAGGCGGTGTCTGCCCTTGGCGGGCAGATGCTCCTGCTAACGTGAGAAGCCGGGTCCTTGCCCCGACCCAAGCCCTGTGGACACGGTCTGCTGCATTGATTTCTCAGCAGATGAGCCACACATAAGTGTTCAAGTAAGTGGATAAGATAAGGTTGATCCGAAAGTCTGTGCTGTGACCACGCCTTGCAGACAGGGAATATACCTCGTTTCATGTGGTCGTGGATCAGCAGTAGATTCTAAATGCTGGAGATGGCACAGGCCACATTCTCCAACTACAGTGTAATGAAAATAAAAGTAAAAATTAAAGAACAAATTAGAAACAGACAGAAGACCTACTTCTTGGAAAATTAAAACAATCATCTCATGGATAAAAGAGTACAACCAAATCAACGATGACAAAATATTTAGAAAAGAATGAAGAAGACAGAGTTACACGTTGGAGCTTATTAGATGTAGCTTGGACCGTGCTGAGAAAATGAGTCCATAGCGTTAATGTTGTCAAAGGAAATTAGTCAGGAAGTTATTCCAAAGAAAGGACAGACTCAGGGAAAGCAGAAGAAAGGGCTGCAGAGGTAATTAATTGCAAAACAGAAACACAATAGACTTGATAAATGAAGATCAAGCTGACTCTTTAGAAAAATAGAATAGAAACCTACTATTAATAGTTAAAGAAAAAAATGCAAGAAAACATGAATACACCACATAAGATTAATCTCAGATACAGCAGGATTTGAAGAACCGTTTGGTTCTTACAATGCTAGCATGTTACAATGCTGTATGTTAAAAGCGTTTGAAAACGTGGTTGAAGGAGATAATTTTAGAGAAAAGTGTATGTTATTAAAATTAATTGAAGAAGGGGCAGAATACTTAAATGCACAAACATCTATAGAAAGCTATAGAATCCCAGCAGCAAAGTGTGGCTTGTGTGTGCGTGCCTGTGTATGCATGTGTGTGTGCATGTGCATGTGTGTGCATAATGTGTGTGCAATGTGGGTGTGTTCATGGAGTGTGTGTGCATGTTGTGTGTGTGCATGGTGTGTGTGTGCGTGTGTGTGTGCACGGTGGGTGCAGGGCTTTAGCTTTCCGTAATCTCCTTCATGCTCCCCAGGCCTCTCCAAATACAAATAATAATCATTTCCTTAGGGGATGGTGCCGTGCTTTGTTGGCCACCGTGCCGGCCACCTTCTGCCAGTCCAGATCACCTCTGTCCTGGCCACGCTCAGTGTCGTGGGAGGCTGACTGCAGGGACCAGACCCTGGCAGCTTCTCTGCCCTCTGGCTTGCCGTGAGGCTGGCGGTCAGGGACAGTCAAGGAGGGGCAGCTGGGTGAGCCCTCTGGCTCTGGCTGTCTGTTGCTGTCATTTTCCTTCTGTGTCTATTTGCACCTGAACTTCGTCTCAGCTTTTGGCCCGAGAAGTTCTCAGCTCTTCTCAGCTGGTGTGGCCGACTCCGAGACATGTCACCCAGCTGTCCCTTGTAGGAGGGACTTGCTCCCAGCTGCGGGGAGTAGCCAGCAATGGTTTCTACCTATGGGAACTTCAGGGTCTGCCCAGTGGCAAGGCCCTCTGGGCCTGGGTCTGGCTTTTCATGCACAGGCCACATGGAGAGACTGAGAGGGCTGGGATGTGACGGCCAGGCCATCCTGGCCGGGCGTGGGACACTGGATGGGCACTGCTTGCTTGGGAGCTCCGTGCCAGGCCGGCCCGGGCCTTGACAGGCCTGTACCACAATCGGACCCCTCCGTCTGCCCAGCCCTGCTGCCCTGCCCAGGCGCCGGGGACCCTCACACAGCGTGCCCTAACTTTGTCTCGACCTCTGCTCCTGAGGAAGCCAGCCTCCGACAGTGGCTCTTTCCAGCCTCCGTTGCCGCCCACCCCCTGTGGTCAGGCCTAGGGCTGGTTCCTCCAGCTCTTGCTGGCCCTGGCATGCTGTGCTGTCTCTCGTTGGTTGCTTCAAACTTTGTGCTTGTATTTTTGTAAAAAATGCTTCCCAACTTCCTCAGTCTGAGCCTCCTCTGCGATTATACATCAAGTAAATACGGTTTGGAGTTTTTCCGTTTAGCACTAAGCCACTTATATCTGATGCTACTTAACTCCTCTGGCCTTCTGCGGCTTGGCCTGGTGCAGCGGCCCATCTTGGGGTGCAGGAGTCGGGTGTGGCCCCAGTGCAGCCCTCACTCTCCATTAGAATCGGGCCTGTCTGTGCCTTGATTTCCTCCTTGTAAATTGGGTGCCAGCTCCTGCTCCCCAAGGCCCTGTCCAGATCAGCACCTCTTCCCGGCTCCAGCCACACCTGCCCCTTGCAGGGCCCATCAAGACCTCTTCACCTGCAGTGAAAAAAGTGCCGTGGATGACGGAAATAAGGGGACTCGAATCCAGGGTCTCCCTGCACTTTTAGAGGTTATCGCAAGTGTTTCTCTCATCTGCTTTTCAAATTAGGAACAGGAGGTATTAAGTAATCTGTAATTTCATCCATGGGGGGCCTGCCCCGGGGACTGGCGTCTTGCCACCTGGGTCCGGCCTGCTCTGCTGCTCTGGGTTTCCGGGACCGTCCAAACACAGGCGACATGCGGCTGGCGGGAAGAGGGGCGTCCGGCCGTGGGGAGCCTGACATGGAGGGGCCTCAGAGCCCACTGACTCCAACCCCTCCCCAGCCACGGACTCAGGAAACCGGGGCACAGAGAGCAGGGCACCTGGTCAGGACCAGCCGTGGGTTTATAAGGTGCCGTGGGAAGACTCTGGAAGAATGGAGCCATCGCTTTGTCTGGAGGCGGCCGCGAGCACTCAGCACCCAGCCGTGGACCCTGAGCCTCTGAGAAAGAAACCAGACCAGAACACCTCCCCGGAGGGACCGATGTCAGCACCGCCGCGGGGAGAGTTACGTGCAGAACATGCCTCCGGTGCTTAAACCCATTACGCTAAGTGCTGTGGGCTTTAGATGCTGCGGGCCTCTCCGTCCGGGGGAAAAACCTTTTAATAAATCATTATTAAAACCATTTGTCTTTTCACTGTTTGCATATATAATTCTTGAAATATCTCCTTCCTAATTGTCCCGGACACTGACGTTCAGCAGAGTTCTCTCTCCTGCGGGCCATCGCCCCTGCCGTGAAGCTGGCCCGAGGCTGAGGCCCAGCTGGGAGGGCAGGGGCAGCGCCAGTCCCCCTGCCAAGCCCTAGGCAGCTTCGAACTGTAGGGCGAGCCCCTGCCGCGGGACTGCCACGCCCTCCCGCGTGGGAGCCGCTGGGCCTGGGCACGCAATGTGTGGGGTCCCTGGTTCAAAAAGTCTTCGGACTTTCAAGGCAGCCCAGCGGGCGTTGACCAAGTGCAGGGTCCTTCCAAGCTGGGCGCTGTGTGACCACACAGGTCGCACACCTATGGACTCTGCCCAGGGTGTCGTTGCCATCCTGCCCCCACCCCCGCCCGCTTTTTAGTTTAAGAAACAGGTGTGGAGAGGTCGTGGTCCCACTGCTGGGCCTGCACCCCAGCCAGCGGGATCCAGAGCAGACGGCGGGTCTGTGGGGGGTTCTTGGGAAGCTTGGTGGGGGGTCTGGGAGGGAGGCCCTGGCTGCATGGGGAGGCTGGGGAGTCCTGGGTCTGCGCCTGCCAGCCCCGGGAGACACCAGCATGGCTGCGGTCCCCTCCCTCCCTCCCTCCCAGCACAGCAGCACTGGCTGGTCATGCTGCTGGGCCGTCCCGACCACCTGGGGGCAGGTGGCCCTGGTGCTCTGGCCAGCAGGTCTTCCCGTGCCAGGCACTGCCGGGAGCTGGGGCGCACGGTGAGTGAGGAGGAGGGTCCCAGCCCCAGGAGCTGCAGTCTCTGAGGGAGGCAGACTTCCATTATTAATTGCCACTGTGAACGTGCTGGGCCCCTGCTCGGCGGGCAGGTGGAGAGTGCCCAACTGTCTCCGTGTCCCTGGGACCGCCGAGCAGGGGTGGGACCAGGGAGGGGGAAGGAGAGCCTTGGGGGCTGTGGGGGGCCTGTGGGGCCGCTCAGGGTTTGGAGGGTGAGATTGGAGGGGACTCGATGGCACCGGGGGAGCTCCCTTCAGGGGCAGCTGAGGGATGGTGTCACGATCCTCCATGTGTGTTAAGAGGCTCTTGCTGGCTGCAGGGCTCAGGGCGGGTGGAGTGGCAAGTCCAGGGGCCAGGAGACCAGGGGGAAGACCGCTGCCTGGTCCCAGCCTCCCAAGGACACCGACAGAGCCTCAGATAGCACAGGGTCAGGAGCAGACCCGGGTCTGGGCCAGTCTCTCCTTCCAGGATGAAGAAATGGGGAAAAGCCAACAGGAGACTCTAATAGAAACCTGCGGCTCGCGTGACCTTGAGGACAAGGGGGAAAAGAAATGTTTCTCTGAAAATATAAATGACTTTTCCCACTTAGTTCCTATTGCCTTGAATTCCACCTGAAAAGTACGTGCAGTTTAATTTCACTAGCAGTGGCCACTTTGCTTCCTAAAAAGGCCAGGACAACTCATGTCCCCCAGCAGCGTTAGGCCCTTTCTCTGTCTCCCCAGCAGCAATGTGCGGTGCAGGGTTTTGTTTTTTTTTTTTTTTTTGCAGGTGGGTGTAATGATGTCTCTCTGCTGCCCTACTTTGCATTTCCCTGACTTCTAGTGACTTTGAGCATCTTTTCCGGTGTTGGGGGACATTTGCTCCCATTCACTCCTTTTGCCCGTTCATCCCTCTCGCCCGCTTTCTATTGGACGTTTGGCTTTTTTATGGGCTCATAAGTATTTATTGCGTCTTTTAGGCATTGACACCTTATTAGTCATCTATGTTAAAATAGATTTTGTATACTTTTCTTTTTGTTTTTTTTTGACATCTTTCGCCACATACTTGTTTTGGGTTTTCCAAAGTTAACTTTAAAAATCAGAGTACACAGAAATGCAGAAAAGTGTGCACTTTGTTACGTGTTCAGTGTGATGAGTTTTGACAGCTAACACCCCCACGTGATCGCCACGGAATCAGTATTTAGTAATACAACTTTCCGGAACACCGAGCCCCTCCCCTGCCCCCCGCAGCCGGCCCCCCCGGGCGGCCGCATCCCGACCCAGCTCCGCAGTTAGGGTCCGAGCTGTAGACGGCGGGGTTCACACAGGCTGGCTCTGTCCTCATTGTGAACACCACACAGCCAGTGAGAAGATTGGAGAGTACAGCGGTGTATAAAGAGGAAAACACTGTCAGTGTGGTTTAATGTGCTTTTTGCATTTGTGGGCCATTTCCGTCTTTTTCTTCTGTGAATTATCTGTGAGGTTTTTACCTCTTTTTCCTACTGAAAGCTTGGCTTTTTTTTTTTTTTTTCCTAATAATTGTGCTAAAGCCCCCTTTCTAGTGTCAGGGTATTGAGTCCTTGTTGCCTCTGTTGCCTGTATTTTTTCCCGATTTACCATTTGCTGAATTTCATCGTTAGTGGTGTAGATACTTTTCCGTTTAGGTAAAATTTCCCGTTGTTGTTTGTTTTCCTACTGTCTGTGGTGTGCATGTTCGTTCCGTCTGAAACCCACGTTGACGCTTGATCCCTGATGTGATAGTTGAGCGGCGGGGCCTGTGGGTGACCTGGGTGAGCAGGGCAGTCCCTCCCTGGCTGCGTGGGTTGCGGGGTTATCGCGAGAGGGGGCTTTTGTAAAGGCCAGTTCACGTCTCGGTGGGCCCCTCTCGCCCTGGGATGCCTCCGCCGTGTCGGACGCAGCGCGAGGCCCTCACCAGGAGCCCCTCGGCCTCAGACGTCCCAGCCTCCAGCACTGCAAGAAATCATTTGTTTTCTTAATAAATTACCCCGTCTCAGGGACTCTGTTACAGCAGCAGAGGATGGACTGAGACAGCACAGGGCTTTACAGGATCTTACTTGACTTACCACAGAGGCAGGTAAACAGTCAACTCCATTTTCTCGAAACAATTTTGCTTTCTTTTTTGTGTTTAGTTTTTCAGGCTATTTGGGATTTACTTTGGGATATGGTTTGGAGTGAAGGTCTAACTCGATTTTTTTCCCCGCAAGAATTTCCAAATGCTACTGGTTGAAAATTCCATCCTCTGTCCAGTGGTCCGCAGTGTCCTAAAGGTGCGTTTTCCACCTGTCGCTGCTCTGCTGATGTCCTGGTCTGCTGTTGCTTTCTCACTGGTTTTAACATCCCAAAGGCAAACGGCCTCCCCGCCTCCTCTTGCCTGGAAGGTTTTCGTTATTCTTGTCCCTTTCTTCTTTCAGGTCATCTTCAGCATCCCTCAGTCAAGGTTTCAGAGTGGCCTTAAACTTGCAGAAGTTGGGGGGAATTTGACGTATTTACAATCTAGTTGTCAGAAGCACAGTTTACTTCCCCTTTTTTTCCCTTCTCCTCCACGTCTTATTTAAGTGGCTCACAGTTTTCTGTTGGCGGCAGCATCTCCCCCCGGACGGTGGAGCAAAGACAGGATGGTCTGCGATGCTTTGTCCCGGGGCTCCGTGCTGTGCTGGAGTGCTGGGCTCGCGCACACGCGTCCTCCGCGGGTAAACGCAGAGGTGCCGGGACTGATGACAGCTCCGCTCTCTATTTTAGAAATCAGCTTGCTGTGTAAAGTTTTATCTTACAAACGGTTCTTCTGCTTGAAAACGTGTGAGAGCGTGCACCTTTGTGCAAAGACTAACCCTGCAGTGGCGAGACGAAGCCTCCAGCCCCGGGAAGGAGATATTGGAAATCTGGGGATTTTCTGGCAGCCTCAGCCTCCCAGCACGTGGGTGGCCTTTGGATCCCCTTACACATGAAATGTGCACAACGTTTAACTCTTTTAGAGGGAAAGGGAATGATGTGAGTGGAGGTGATCATGAAGTGTCTCTTTTTCATCTGGAATATTCCAGTTGAGCGGTCCCACTGTCCTTCAGGCAGGAGGTTGAAGGCAGCGAGGTGGCTGGGTGGTCCGGACAAGGCGAGGTCACCCGGGGCCCCCCCAGCAGGTGCAGGTGGAGAAAGAACAAATGGGGACTGTTCTTTTTTATCCGGGGGCTTCAGAGAGCCCCTAAGTGCGTATTTCCCGGTGCAAATCACCAGCAGCACTTGACGCTTTTTCCTCCGGCCAGAGGCATCTCCGCCGCACCGTCTAGCAGGCAGAGCGCAGTTCAAGCAGCGCGCTTCCCGAGCAGCGGGGTTGGCGAGGCCGGTGGTCTTTGACGGCTCTCGCTGTCGAAGGGAAAGCAGCGTTTCTCTCTCTTGTTCCTTCAGCCCTTACCGAGAGCAACCGGCTGTTGCCGCTTACGATTTCTCCAGAGAAACAGAAATAGCAGCGCAGTCTTAAAACGATGTCCTTTGATCTAAAAGTTCCAGGAAATAAAACACCTTTGCAGTCGTGGAGTCCAGACAGGGACGCGTTTCCAGAAGGCCCCGGAGCTGCGCCGCTGCCCTCGCATGTCTGTGCTGTCCCCAGCCCAGACCGATGTGGCCAGTCCCCTGCGCAGTCAGCTCTCGTCCTGCCGCGGACTCTGCAGAGGACTCGAGGGGTGGCGAGCACCTTGACAGCCCACAGCTGGGTGCACTTCCCAGAGACTCACCCCCAGTGTGGCTGCACCACCTCCAAATGCCTCCATTCCCCTCGTCCTGCTTCAAGTCAGCCTCTGCGGGAGAGGGCAGAGTCGCAGTGTGGAGAGTGGACATTCCACCGGAACCCGCCAGAACCTGCCAGAAAGCCAGCAGGGCGGGGCTGCTGGCAGGTCGGGCCCTCTGCGTACTGGTTGCTGGCCGACTGTCAGGGGGTGTCACTCTGCATTCTCGGGAAGACAGCACTCACTGGCACCCGCCATGCCGCGCAACTGGGTGTCTCGGGCTGAGTTGTGTGTCCCACCCCCAGTATGTCAGGATGTGACTGTATTTGGATGCAGGGTCTTGAAAGAGGTAATTACGTTAGAATGAGGTCACTGGGTGGGGCCTCATCCAGTACGACTGGTGTCCTTATAAGAAGAGGACACTGGGGCACAGGCAGACGCAGAGGGAAGCCACGTGAGCACGCAAGGGAAGGGCGGCTGTCTACAAGCCAAAGTCAGGCCTCCGGAGAAACCTGGATCTTGGACGTCCGGCCCCAGAACGGTCAGAGAACAGGCTCTGCTGTGTGAGGCCCACCTGTGCTGCTCTGCCAGGGCAGCTGAGCCAACGGACACCCTGGTCCTTTCACTTGCTGCGGAGACAAAAGCATTTGTTGAGACCGTCTGAACCACCAGTAGACTGAGGGCGAGGTAGAGAGTATTTAAAACAGTCGCGGAGGTTACGGAGCCAACTGCAGTCCGCTGTCTGGTTACCTGGCCAGGCTGTGTCCTGGGCTTTGGGGCTCTTGCAAGCTCCCCGGGTTATTCTAGCAGTAGCTGGGCTTGGGGCACCGACTCGTGGGTGGACATTCTGTGTGTTCTGCATCAGCCCCCGGGGCTCTGTTAAGAAGCCGATGGTCACTCTCTGCCCAGAGGCCCGAAGGCTCCCCTCGGAGGCTGGGACCTCCCTGGGCGGCGTGTGTCCGCGAGGGGCTCTGCAAGGGGACCAGAGATCTGTGTTGGCAGGAAGACTCTTTCCTGTGCATGGGAACAATAGTCTCACAGGCCACACACACAAAGTTTAAAAAGTAACTATTTTTTATGGGCATCTCCAGTTTGTGAAAAAATTCGTTGAGCTCTACACTTAGGATATGCACACTTTCCTGCCTGTATATTGTAAACAGTTTCAAACAGTGGTTATTATTTTTACATAACCAAGCTCATTTTCGGAATCAAGGCTCCGTGTAGCCTGACAACAGCGTAATGTACTGTCATTTGGATCAACCCAGTTGTTTAAACTGCTAGTTCAGGGATGCTCCCTCCTGTCCGTCGGCTTTGGGTCGAGGCTCTGTTGGGGTCTGGCGGCCCTGCCCAGCGTGGGCGGGGGAAGCAGGGGAGGCATGAGTGGTGGGCCATTGGGAGCTGCGGGCTGTGTAGCGATGGGTGAGCTGCTGTGGCCCAAGGACAGGCAGCACCCAAGGTCCCTGCGGGGAGCGTGTGGGCAGCTGTCAGTGGAAGCACCGGTGCAGGTGATAAGAGCCGCCTGTCTCCCCTGTCATTCTTTCTCCCCCCACCCCAGAGAACCACGGTGGAGAGAGGGGAAGGGGCGGGGTGGGGGGGGGAGCAGACCACTTCCTTGGCTCTGCCCTGCTGCTGTGGGGACCCCAGGGGTCGGGCCTGAGCTGGGCGGGGCGGAGTTTAAACTGGAGAGAAGTTCAAGCTTTAATTCAGATCAGACTGGCCTGGGGACAGGGAGGGAGCCCCCAGCACAGGTGCAAAGACAGCCGGCCCCTCCCATGGGCCTGCTTAGCCCAGAGCGTGGCGGCCCGTCTCTCTTCACTCTGCCGTCTGGTGCCCGCGCCCCGCGGGATCAGGCTCAGCCTCAAGTGCTCAGCCCCCCGGGAGTCCTGAAGCCCCTGGAAGTTCACCTTTCCTGGCGCCCTCTGCGCCCGTCTGCACTGAGCCCTGTAGGCACAGACGAGCGGCCCCCAGAATGCTCTCGCAGCGCGGTGTGTGCAGGGCATGGAGCTTCCGGGGAACCTCCTCGTGGACGCAGGGGAGGGGGTGACAGCCGCCAAGCACCGCCCCGGCTCTCTGCTCAGCACCCCTTTGCTGGCCCATAATTTGTCCCAGGCCCTGGCTGTCCTGCTGATGTCGAGGTGAGGGCGCCGTGGAACCCTGCTGGGCACCGACACTGGTGCCACCTGGAGCTTGTGGCCTCCGTGGGCAAGCACCGGTCGGTGGGAGAGGAAGGCAGTGGTCACCCCTCGTCCCCAGCTGGGTGGTCCTGGGGCCCCATCCGCACACTGCCCGGGTACGGCCTGCTGCAGTGACGCCCGGGCCAGCATTTCCTGCGCCAGGTGCTGGTTGTCCCTCCTGCTCCTGGCCTTGGGGATCCTGTGCCCCAGGCGAGACAGCCCAGAGCTCTGCCTTGGGCTCTGCTTTCCGCAACCCCGCTGAGGCGGGCTTCTTGCCGTCGTGCTTCCGCGGAGGTGGGCAGCAGCTCCACGCCGGGGCCCCTGTCTGGGCTCCTCATTGTCCCACGGGCCCTGCCCTTCGCCTGGTCTCTCTGGCAGGTGGGGAGGGGCCACATGGGGCTGAAGACCCCTGGGGGGCAGACGGTGGGAGCTGGGCTCTCACGCAAGCCACGCATTTCAGCCTCCCCCAGTCTTCTTGTCACCTTTGATCTTTGTTAAAGCACTTACAGACTCAACTCACTCTTCATAATTTTCACAAAGTAGCACAACTGAAACAAAATGGATTTCAGAGACAGAAAAGTGGAAATATAATCCCTGCTTCCCCACCTACTTACTGTGTTACGTGGTACAAGTTACTTGGCCTCTCTGAGCCTGTCTCTGCATTTTTAAAAGGAGGTAAGAACTCCCGCCTCACGGTATAGCGGTGAGGACGGATTAGATAAGGTGTCCACGGCGCTGCGCACAGGGCCCCGGCGACAGGCCGCGCGGCTGCTGGCGTGGACTTCGTAGATGTGGAGCCAGCAGCAGGCGGGCCGAGCGCAGGTCGGGGCCGCTACCCGAGTCCTTCAGGAATACGGAGACGTGGGGGGCAGTGAGTGCTCTATGGGTAATTTCTCCTGAACAGAAACGGCGTGTGAAGCCAAGCCGCCCCTTCCAGAAGCAGTTACCGCGCTGATGAGGACCGCGGCCTCCCATGGAGCCCCCTCTGCCGCGCCCTGCCGCCCCCGCCTGCGCCCCTGCCCGCTGGGGAGGAAGGCAGCGAAGCTGTAAAATTTGCTTTTTGGAAAAATAAGAATTATGGGGAATGACATTAATTTAAAAGCTTTTAAGGAGCCAGTTCACCTGCAAAAGCGCTCCCCAGGTGAGAGCCTTCCTGTGCGGAAAGCAGCCCGGTCTTTAAAAGGATTTTAATTAACGTTGCTGAGAAGCACACCGGTGGCATTTGAGTCCGAAGCCGAGGAGCGGAGGTACCCGCCGGAGTTTTATGACGTGGCGCTGGTTTTCCTGAAGGTAGTTGAAACAATATTCCCAGGCACTCGGCCTCACACTCAGCTGGAGCGGCAGCCAAGAATAAGTGCTGGAATCCTCGGTGGCCTCGCCCCGACCCGCGGGGCAGGACAGAATGTCACCGCCTCCGTCAGGGCCGCTCGGTTGACTTTCGGAGGCACTTTGAGGAACACGGCACCTTCTCACCTTGCGCAGGGAACACACCTTGCTGGGTGGCAGCCAGCTCCCCGCGGGCCCGCGCAGCACGCGGAACCTGAACTTCCACTGAACTGCCGCCCGGCAAGCGCCAAGCGGGGGAGGACCTGGGGGGTGCGGCTGGGGGGGCAGCCCCGCCCGGACGGCGAGCTCAGACCTGCAGACGGAGAGGGGGGCGTCATCTTGGCTGGAGATGGACGCACCACGTGACGCCTGGCGCGGCCTCCCCACCTGCTGGGACTCGGCCCGGACAGTTGCGGGGGCAGGAAGTGGGGGCGCAGGGGATTTCGGTAACAGCAGGGAAAGAGGGTGGCAGACAGGTGCTGGGACGAGTAGCCAGAAACAAGTCCCGGAAAGCGGGCAGGGTGGCCGGGTGGGCGGCTTTAGAAGGGATTGAGTAAAAGGGGGCTGCAGCGTGTTGAAGGGAGGCCCCAGAGGAGACGTCCCCCCCCCGGAACCTCAGAACGGGGCCTCCTTTGGGTGGGCCTTGAAGATATAATTAGGGAAAGGATCTTGGGATGAGATGGTCCTGGGTTAGGGTGGGCCCTAAGCCCAAGGACCGTCATCCTCATAAGAGATAGAAGGGGACGCACGGTGGCGCAGGGGAGGCGGCCACGTGAAGACAGAGCAGACTGGAGAGGTGCAGAGCCGAGGCATGCAGGGAGCCGCCGGCAGCTGCAGGAGGCGGGAAGGACCCTCCCCAGGCCTCTGGAGGGCGCACGGGCTGCTGGCACTCCATGTGGACCTCTGGCCTCCAGGCCTGTGCCAGAATACCTTCCTCTGGTTTTAAACCACCCAGTAGTTTGTGGCCATATGTTACGGCAGCCCCAGGACACTAAATCAGGGGTACAGTCACGCAGGAGAGAGTTTGCCGTGGGGCCTTCCTGGAGCCCCTGGTGATGGGTCTTCCTAAGAGCTACTACGTGTCTGCAGTCCACGAGTTGGGGAGAGGTCGGACCTCCTGAAGGTCACATGCTCAGGTGTGTTGCAAATCTCCACACCTGTTTACCAAGACGGCTGTCTTTCCAGGGCGTCTCCTTATCCCTGTGCCCTCACTGTGCGCTTTGGGTTGTGCTGGTCAGACCGCCGGGTGTTGGGGTCTCGGGGAGGCAGAGCACTGCCTCCGGGCCAGCCTGGACCGGGGCCGGGAGGCTGACCCACCCCCGCCTCCAGTGCCAGGGAGTGACCCTGGGCAATCTCCGCCCTTTCTGGGCTCCGCTCTGTCTTAGCCCAGGTTCACTAGGAAACAGTCAGAAGCCAGACTCCCTGTGCTCCTGCCATTGTGGAGAGGTGAACCCAAGGCTGAGGTCTGCACCCAGGGCCAAGGGCTCGCACCGCAATGGCCCTGTGTCGAGGGCAGGTGGCTGGTGGGGCTGGCACGGCAGTCGGTGCTGGGGGCTCTGCAGACCCTCCCCTCCCGGCTTCTCTTTGTCCCGGGGGCCTTTCTCTTTCTTGTCCTGGCCTGTCACCTGGCTCAGGTGCCCTCACCGCTCATGAGCCCCTGCCTTCCTGCCTGCCTTTCTCCCTTCCAATGCCTTGTGCGCGTCACCTCCCGACACACAAATCTTGTCCCACCTCTTCTTTCCTTAAGACTCCCCACTGGCTGCCTGATGTGCTTTGTCCGGCAGGGACCCTCCCATCCAGGCCGCGGCCACGCTGAGGCTCTTCAGGTTTCCCTGAGACCCGCACTTGCCGCCCCCTGCCCTGTGCACACGTCCACCCTGCTCGCAGAGGTGGCCGGCTGTCCCCGCAACTCCCCGTCCGTCATCTTTCTGGTCCTTCCCTTGGCAGTTGCCTGACCAGCCAAACCCACATCCAGCCCTTGCTGCTGCTGTCCTGCCCCAGCACGGCCATCAGACCTGCCCCCTGGCCAGCTGCTTGCCATGCCGGACGTCACGAGGGGACAGGAGATGTCCCTCGGAGGCTGTGGGCACAGCGCCCACACTGACGGTTGAAGGCAGATGACGCATTGGGCTCTGCTGCTGCTTCTCTTGTCCTACCAACCCCTGGGGCCTGAGAAAGACGACCTTTCTTCTCCCTGAAACAGGTACCCCACATATTTTTGGAAGTGCTGGATTTTTCCCTGTTGAAAGTCCTTTTCCCCTCCCCACAACAAGACCCCACTTACTATGCAGTCTGGGTGGTGGGGACGTTGTGTCTCATTCCACATGGGCTGTCATCAGTCCCCACCCCTGTAGGGCCCACCCAGAGGTGAGCAGCCTCCTGGGCCCAGCTCCCAGGACAGGTGGCCTCCACCTCGCTGAGGGAGGCAACGCCCCACTCCTTGTGCGCTGGGCGGGGCCGGGTTGCCTCACTTCTGGGCGCAGGGCTCTCCGTTCTCTGCTCTCTCAAACCCATGTCCTCTCCCCTCCCCAAGCCTGACGCTCGAGGTTCCAGGGCGGCTCAGTCTGGGCGCAGGATCCGAGCCACAGCCAGCCTCTTTCTTGCCTGAAGATTTATACCTTCTGTGGGAAGGCAGGCTTTCCTTCCCTTTTCCCTGTGTAAACTTGTGTTTTGAAAATTTTCACACCTGCAGAAAGTTCGAAAGAATGGAAAAGCGAGGGCTTAGATTGACCAGCGGTTTGCATTTTGGGCAGATTTTCCTTTTCGGTCTCAAAGCATAGAAGTTCTGGTTATGCCTTTTTCCCGGGCAGTGGGGCCCCCTGCTCACCCTCGTCCAGGTCACCGCCCCAGTTGTCTGGGGAATCCAGGTCACCAGGCCAGCGCTCGTGCAAAGACCACGCGAGGTGACCGTCCGGCACGCCCGCACTCGCCGACAGGAGAGGAGGAGAGGACCTACGCGCCACCTGTCCCGGGCCGCCTCCCCCACCCACTTGGCTCAGCGTCAGTGCTGCGTGGCTTTTGCTTCCTGAGAATTCTTCTCAGGTGTTCTGTCCTTTCGTCCCCCCAGCCCTTCTTGGGAACATCTCGTGTGTGCCTCTCGCCAGGCGGCGGTGACCCTCGCTCACTTCCTCAGTCAGGCCGCGCTCTCAGAAGGCTTTAACCCTTCCTTGTTTCCTTTCAGACTTCCCATTCTCTCCGTCCTCAGTCTCAGCCGATGTCCTCGCTTCTCACGGAAAGTCCTCATTATAACAGAAAGTCCTCACCATCCAATTCACAGCTCCACTTGTGACGACACCCAGGTGTGCTCGCTCCCGCCTGTCGCAGGACGAAGTAACCTCTGTCCCAAGCACAAGCCCCTCAAACACCCCTCGCCTGCCAGGACTTTGCGCCTCAGTTACTCTCTTCCACATCAGCAAGTTTCTTCTCTGCTAGATCTTGCCAACTGCCTTAAAAAACCGCACTACAATACCGCGTGTCTTCAACACAGTGACTGCCACACTAGAAAAAAAATGTTTTCCTCAGGGCCATGGAGTTTTATTACAAAAATGGAATAAAAACTTCGGAAACAGCATGATCCTTTCTAATGCAATGAAAAATTTGTCATTTTTTATTATTTTCTGTGTGTGAGTTATATGCAGTCAAATTGTCAATATTAATTGTAACAATAAGAACCTCAACAAGTAAGAGTTTCTTGAACCAGCTGCAGGGTTTTGCCCAGGGGCCACCCGTCACGTGCATGTGCGCTACAGCACGGCAGCATGAGTTGCCTGCGCACCACACGGCTCCCAAGGTAAAGACACGTGTGAGTTACACATGCTTCCCGAGGCCCCGGGCGCAAAGCTCGCATGAGTTAAATACAACTCACATGGCAGTTAACGTGTTAAACACACTTTCTCTTAACCCCACACCCTCCTTTAGCCCCGGCCCCGTTCTCTGCCCCTTTAGCAACGTTTCTTGCAAGTGCTGCTGAGCCGCTGTCTCCCCTTTTCACTTGCGCACCTCCCACCTGCTCCTCAGTGCACTCCAATTGGCTTCCCCAGCCTCAGGGCCAGTAGAACTGCTATCAGCGTCACCAGTGAGCAACCTGTGAGCACCAAGGTGAATTCTCAGTCCTCGTCTCACTCACCCTTTCAGCACCTTTGGTCACAGCTTTCCCTGGAAACACCGTCTCCTCTCTGCTTCCAGGGCACCCCTCCCCTGTTTTCTCTCCCCCACTGCCCTCTCCTTTCCAGTCTCTACAGGGACCTCTCCCCGTTCTTCCCCAACCTCTCAAAGTTTCCTGAGCTCAGCCCTTGGCCCCTCATCCTCTCTAGCTACACCCACTGTCTGGGAGACCGCATCCAGCCTACGGTGTTGTATAGTATCCGTACAATGATGACTCCTGAATTTAGATGAACTTCTCCCCCGAACTCCAAACTCATATGTCTAAATTATCTACTGACCATCGCCAACACAATGTCTAATTTGCATCTCAAATTTAAAATATCCAACCCTGAACTCTTGGTTTCCAAGTGGAAGAGTACATCTTCTCCATCCCGTGGTGCTGGACCTTATTCTCTCCCCGGTGGTCCAACCACACCACCTATCAGCTAGTGTTCAGGCTCAGGGTCTTGGAGTCAACCTTGACTCCTCTTTTCTCTCACACCCATAGTTTCAATTACATGTTGCTGTGTAACGAACTAGCCCAAAACTTAGTTGCTTAAAGCCTAGCAACCATTTATTATGTCTTGGATCCTGTGGGTTGACTGGGTTCAGCTGGGTGGTTCTTCAGTGCCATGTGGTTTCGGCTGGGGCTGCAGTCATCTGGAGGTTCAGCTGTGCCAGGATCTCCAGGATGGCTCACCCTTGTGGCTCGCAGTTGGTGCTGGCTTTTAGCTGGAAGCTCAGCTGGAATTATCAATCAGAGTTCCTTGGTCGTCCTCCATGTGGCCTTTCCACATGGCTTGGCTTATTTATGGTAGGAGTGGCAAAGAATGTGGGGACATGTTTATCCAGTACAGTCTTCTCTATGCTCTCAAATTATTTACATTCATCTCATAAGCAAAGTACTTTCATCATATCCCATTGTGGCATCAGACTAAGGCTTGAAGTCCAGGATCTCATCTCTAAACAGGTCTAGATATGGGTGGGACTCCTTGGTTGAAGTTCTCTGGGTGCTGCTTCTCTACATCAGTAAACCATAAAGACAATACTCTCTGTATTTAATCATGATTTATTTTCTCCCATAATTCTTTGGGCTGACTGAGCTCAACTGGCTGGTTCTTCTGTTCTACTTAGTATGGGGTGGGCTGTAGCTTGAAGGCTGGTAGTCGGTGTTGGCTGTTGACTGGGAGCTCAGCAAGGGCTATCAAACAAATTTCCCCGGTTCTCCTCCAAGTGGCCTCTCCATATGGATTGGGGTTCTCACATCTTGGTGGCTGAATTCCAAGGGGCAGTGTTTTCCAAGAACAAAGGTTCCAAGAACTTGGAAACAGCTGCAAATCTTAGGGCCCAACCTTGGAATGTACTCAATGTCACTTCCGTCACATTTTATTGGTCAAATCACGGACCCAGCCCAGATTCAGAGGGAGGAGGAAAAGACTCCATCACTTTGATGGAAGAAATAACAAAGAATTTTGGAGCCATCTTTAACCCATTGATTACTGATCTGTCAGTAAATCTTATTAGTTTTGCATTCAAGATATGTATTTAATTATAACTTTTACTTTTTTCCACTACATCCATCTGTCATCCTAATCCAAACCACTACTAATTCTAGCTTAGACTATTGCAGTGGCTCCCAACTGTTCTCTCTGCCTCCTCCTGGTCACCTCACTGTAATCGCCACGGAACACACACATCTGGGGATTGGCTGGGACTCTGACGGTCTCACCTGAGACCCGAGTCGGCTCCAGGTCTGCTCCACGCTCCCCTCATTCTGGGACCACTGGCTGCCTGGGTCACGTTCCTCTCAGAAGTGCAAGAACCACTCACAGCCTCTGCTCCCGTCACGTCTGCTGGCATCCCACTGGCCCGTGACACAGTCAGTCGGCACCACTGGGCTCGGGAATACGTACTCCTCCAGGACGGGTGGAGTCACGCAGAGGCAGGGGAGGAGGAGGAGAGTGTGGCAAATAGTGCAACCCACAGCAGACCACGTTTAGATTTGTCACAGCAGTTAGTGCGACCTTAGCAATACCTGATGTGGCTACACTCCCCCCTCTATATATAGTCCACCTTTTTTGTGTCTCTGTGTCTATCTTTAATATCATCACCCCCTGGGGTTAGGGACTAGACACACAGCTTTACTGACTGACAGTTTTCCGGAAGGCAATGTGTGTGTAAAGCCTAGAGGATGTTTGTACGATTTGACCCAGTAATTCCACTTCTGCTTACTTATTTTAGAGAACAGTCAGAGACACACAAACATTTCCACGCCAGGAGGTTCTTGGCCTCATTGTTTACAATAGGAAAAATCTGGAAAAATTGTCTTCATCATTGGCCTTTTTCTTCTTCTTTGTGTCTGGATTTCCTAGCAAAGTACAATTAATTGAGCACAAGGAGGACTTCTGAGATGCCCACGTCCCCTGGCTTCTCCATCCCTTCGTTCACTGCCGTATCTGCTTAGCCGAGCCTAGCTGGGCACCTGCTAGGCTCTACCTGCCGGTGTGAAAGAGTCTCACGGACTCTCATGGTCTTGCAGTTTACAGTAAGAGAGACATTTAGTAAATAGGTAAACTGCAAATTGTGGTTTGTTAATAAGTGCTATAAAGAAAGAAAAAATAACAGTGAAGGGAACAACGGACGTTTCCTCGGTTGTGTGGTCAGGACATTGAAGGCAGCGTGTGGCGGTTGAGGTGTTTCTGGCCGTGGTGAAACCAGGGCAAGGCGCTGCAGGCAGAGGGGCCGGGGGCCTGGTCCCGGGACAGCGAAGCCCTGGCTGTGGCGCAGGAGCTGACGGGGCGGGGGCGTGTGCAGGGTGCTCTCCGCTCCCCGCGATGGCCTTTTCCCAGTGACCCTTCCCCGGAGCCCCCGCAGCTGTGAGTGTTGTCCAGGGTCCCCGCCTGGAGCCAGGGAGGCCCCATGGAACAGTGGAAAACAAAGGAGGCTATTTTTAGCACTTGGGTTTCAAAATCAACGTTTGAAACGTCCCAGATGAGATGATATATTGAGAAAAGGTTTTTGTAGTCCTAAAAGGTTAACTTTCTGTGCCCCCAGTGTATAAACACATTCGCACCATCAACAGCAGATCTGGGAAGAATGCATGATGAGCGTGAGGCAGTTTTTCCACCCTCAGCTCGATAAACATGCTGCAAGCTGGAGAGAGACGATTCAGACGAAAAGCAAATGACGAAGGATGTGGAAACGGACGGTGGTCCTGGCCAAGGTGCCATCTTCCAGCGTGAGCCTCGAGGCCACCGTGGAGACCTGCGAGGGGCAGGAAGACCAGTTATGACCTCAAGGGACCAGCTATTCCCAGTCCACAGGGAGACCAGGGAAGGGTGGGTGGGGGCTGGAAGGGGATTCTTTGGACAGCCTGTGCTGGGAGCCTGCCTTGGGGGAGGGTCTCCCTCCGACCCCAGGCTCGGGGGAGTCCTGGGAAGGCTGGATGGGAGCCCCTGAGAGGGTCTGGAGCACAGAGCAGGGGCCTTGTCTGGGACACACTCACCCTCAGGGGGCTTGGTTGGCGAGGAGACCTCGTGCGGGCCCCCACCACGAGAGCTGGCTTGGGGCCAGCGTACACTCCGTCCACCAGGGCTGGCTGGCAGGTGGAAGGACCTGGCAGACGGGAGCTAGAGACGCGCCATCAGTGGGTGGAGGGAGGGATGAGCCATGCCGGCTGCTGCCAAGAGAACCGAGAAGAGGATGAGGGTCAGCGAAAGGATGAGGGTCCCCAAAGAACTCACCGAAGACAAAGAGTCAGCTGTACGCTGCAAGCGCTCTGGCCTGGGTCTCCAGGACAGCACCCGCCGGGAGGACCGTTCCAGGCCCCTGTAACTCCTTGTCCCCTGACGTGGGCCCGGTAGGGCCTCGTCCACCCCATCATGCTCCTCCTCCCCACACACCTGCCTGGCCCTGCCGAGGTGCTCATCCTCTGGGACTCAGCGTGGTGGTCACTTCTAGAAGCCTTTTCTGGTCTCTCCAGAGTGAGGTTTCTCCTCTGAGGGCTCCCAAGTCCCTTGTGTTTGTCTGGATACACTGCACTGTCCTACGATTGCCTGTGGACACGAGTGTGGCCTCACTGGGTTGCAGCCTCAGGGGACAGGCAAAACCATGCCTGTGGTTGGCACCGGGAGGCCACAACGCTTACTGCTCGAACAGGAAGTGATGAAATGCACCGCGGTGCGTTCCTGCCATCGGTAGCATGTGGCCAATTCCATCACGCCTTAGAAAAATATTTAGCCGCATTAGAAAAGTCTCATTGCATATAAAAATGTTCAGTGTGGCGATTTCTACTGCAGGGTACACTTAGCAGAAGGACTGACATGGAAAAGTCCGACAGCACCCAGGACATGCTGTGGGTGCGTGGGGCGGTCACCTCAGAAAAGTCCTGGCGGTTTCTTATCATGTGACGCAACAGTCCCCTTCTCGGTACAGATCCAAAGAGAGAAAAGCGTGTGCTCACAAAACACCTGCACAGAAATGACCAGAGCTGCTTTGGGCATCACACCCGGACTGGAATCCGCCAGGTGAGTGTCAGCAGGACCCTGAGCAGGCGGTGACGTGCCCACACGACGGGTGCTCGCGACAGAAAGGGACGGACTGTTGACACATACAACATGGAAAATCACGCTGACTGGAAGGAGACTTACACAGAAGAGCATGTTCCTGTTCCATTTATATCACATTTGAGAGCAGCCAAAGCTATTCTCTGGCAGAAAAAAATCAGATCCATGGCGGCCTTTGTGGAATGCAGGAGAGAATCGGCTGCGCAGGGTGACAGTGACATTCTGTATCTAGATATAGATAGGAGAGTGGATCATACATTTGTCAGAACACAGGAAATATACTCTCAAGATTTGTACATTGTGTGTAACCTTTACATCAAAAGGAAAAACAATACCGAATTCTAATTAACGATAAGCGTGCTGAGGTAGGAGGAAAAGCTCGCCAACAGCCGCAGTTTACTTTGAGTTGCACAAAAATACGGGCGAGGCGCGGGTGGAGGTGGATGACGCGCAGGGAGGCCACAGGCCCGTGCGTCGGATGGGAGCGCCGGCACCGGGAAGGACGATAACCGGGAGTGGCTGTGCGTGAACTTCCCGTGGCTGTCGGGCAAACCTGATGGCTTAGAACAAGAGAAGACGACGCTCTCACAGTTCCGACGGCCAGAAGCCTGACATCTAAGTGTGGGCAAGGCCACGCTCCCTACGGCGGCCCTGGGGGAGGACGTTTCCTGCCTCTGCCAGCGTCCGGTGGCTGCCAGCGTCCCTTGCCCTGTGGTCCCATCGCCTCCTGCTTCGTGCAGAATGTCTCTCTGCCCCCGCTTGTGACTGCACTTGGGGCCCCTGCATAGGCCAGGACAACCCCTCTCTCCAGCCCGATCCTTAACTGAGTCACACCTGCACGAACCCTTTTTCCAGACAAGGTACTATTTACAGGGACCCGATATCCTTGGGGGCCGTAATTTAGCCTGATACACTCTGTAAATAAACATCTTTCAGTTTTGTTGCGTATTTTAAATTTTTCATAAAAACGTCATTATCCCTGGATGATAAATTGTTTTGATTAGTTTTAAAATTGACTTTATTTTTTAGATTAGTTTCAGGCTCACAGCGAAATCGAATGGAAGGTCCGGAGATATTCCATATAATCCCTGGCCCCACTCACCACTTAGCACAACCTCCCTGTTACAGAAATCCCTCGCCAGAGTGGTGTATCTGTTACAGTCAATGAAGCTACACTGACACATCCTTGTCACCCAGCGTCCATAGTTTACATTAGGGTTCACTTCAGGGGCTGTGCCTTCTGTGGGTCTGGAGAAATGTGCAGTGACGCATACCCACCGTTACAGCATCTCACAGGATATTGTCACTGCCCTGGAAAATCCTGTGTTCCATGTGTGCATCCCTCTCTCCCTCTGTCCCCTGCCAACCACTGATCCTGTGACTGTTTCCATAGCTTTGCCTCCTCCGGAAGGTCTTGAGCTGGAGTCATGCAGTCTGTAGCCTTTTCATACTGGTTTCTCTCCCTTTAGTAACAGGCACTAAAATGTCCTCCACGTCTTTTCGTGACGTGACAGCTCCTCTCTTGTCAGTGCAGAATGGTGTTCCGTTGTCTGGATGTACCATAGTTTGCTCGTCCATTCACCTACGGAGGGCATCTTGGTGGCTTCCGAGTTTTGGCAGTTATGAATGAAGCTGGTGTAAACATCTGTGATCAGGTTTCTGTGTGGACATAAGTTTTTAACTCCTTTGGGCAAATACCAAGGAGCACAACTGCTGGACCCTGTGGTCAGGTTATGCTTGATTTTTTAAGAAACTGCCGAACTGTCTTCTAAAGCAGTTGCCCAGTTTCCACTCCCACCCGCAGTGGAGGAGAGTTCCTGTTGCTCCGCATCCTCGTCAGCACTGGTGTTGTCAGTGTTTCGGATTTTGGCCGTTCTAGTAGGTGTTTGGTGGAATCTCATTGTTTTAATTTGCATTTCCCTAATGACATAGGACGTTGAACCTCTTTTAATATGCTTATGTGCCATCCATGTATCTTCTTTGGTGAGGTATCTGCTCAGGACTTTTGCCCATTTTTTAATCAGGTTGCACATTTTCTTATCGTTAAGTTTTAAGAGTTCTTTGTATATTTTAGATAATAGTCGTTTGTCAGACATGTGTTTTGCAAATATTTTCTCCCAGTCTGTGGCTAGTCTTCTTCTCTGGATAGTGTTTTTTTTTTTTTTTGTAATACTTAAAACATATTTTGTGTAATAACTAAAATATAATTTTAAAATTTTAATTAAGTCCAGCTTACCAACTTTCTTTCACGGTTGGATTGTGTCATTCATGTTGCATCTAAAAAGTCATTGCCATACCCAGGGTCATCTAGGTTTTCTCCTATGTTGTCTTCTGTAAGTTTTATAGTTTTGCATTTCACATTCAGGTCTATGGTCCATTTTGAGTTGACTTTTGTGAGGGATATAAGGTCGTATCTAGATTAATTTTCTGCACGTGGACGTCCAGTTGTTTGAGCACCATTTGCTGAAAAGACAGTCTTTGCTCCATTGTATTGCCTTTGCCGCTTTGTCAAAGACCAGGTGACTGTGTTGATGTGGATCTGCTGTTACTGGGATGTCTGTTCTGTCCCATTAACCTGTTTGTCTGTTTTTTTGCCAATATTAGACTGTCTTGATTACTGGAGCTTCATAGTAAGTCTTGAAGTCTACTAGTGTCACTCTGACTGTGTCTTCTCCTTGTGTTGGCTATGCTGGGTATTTTGCCTCTTCACATAAACTGTAGGATCAGTTTGTTGATATTGACAAATAACTTGCTGGGATTTTGTTGAATTTATAGATCAACTTGGGAAGTACTGACATCCTGATAGTATTGAGTCTCCCTATCCAGGAACAGGGTGTATCTCTCCATTTGTTTAGATCTTATTTGGTTTCTTTTATCAGATTTTTATGGTTTTTCTCATTTAGATCTTATACGTATTTTGTTAGACTTATACCTATACCTAAGTATTTCATTCTTTTTGGTGCCAGTGTAAATGGTATTGTGTTTTCAATTTTAAATTCCACTTGTTCATTGCTGGTGTATAGGAAAGTGATTGGCTTTTGTGTATTAACTTAATATCCTGCAACCTGGAGATAGTCACGTATTAGTTCCAGGAGTTTCTTTTGTCAATTCTTTTGGATTTTCCACGTAGCCAACCATGTCATCTATGAACAAAGAGAGTTTTATTTCTTCCTTCCCAATGAGAATACCTTTTATTTCCATTTCTTGTCTTACTGCATTAGCTAAGACTTCTAGTCTGATGCTAAAAAGTAGTGAGAGGGGACATCCTTGACTTGTTTCTGATCTTAATGGGAAGGCTTCTAGTTTTAAGTATGTTATATCATACATACTTCACACATACATATAACATTAAATATGTTAGCTGTAGGGTTTTTTTCTGTAGATATTTAAAAATCAACTTGAGAAAATTTCCCTCTACTCCTAGTTTACTGAGAGTTTTTATAGTGAATTAGGGTTGGATTTTGTCAAATGCTTTTCTACAGCTATTGATATGACCATGTGATTTTCCATCTTTAGTTTGTTGATGTGATGAATTACATTAATTGATCTTCAAAGATTGAACCAGCCTTACAAACCTGGTATAAATTTCATTTGGTTGTGGTGTACAATTCCTTTTATATATTGTTGGACTCAATTTGCTAGTATTTGTTGAGGATTTTTATGTTTATATTCATGAGAGATATTGGTGTGTAGTTTCTTTTCTTATAATATCTGTTTGGTTTTGGTATTAGGGCAATGCTGGCTTAATACCAAAATGAGTTTGGAAAAGTGAATTAGCAAGTATTGGAAAGTATTAAGAAGTATTAGGATGAGTTAGGAAGTATTCCTTCTGATTTTATCTTCTGGAAGAGACTGTAGAGAATTGATATAATTTCTTTCTTAAATGCTTTTTAGAATTCACCAGTGAATCTATCTGTGCTTAATACTTTCTGTTTTGGAAGGTCATTAATTATTGATTCAATTTATTTAATAGATTTACATACATGCCTATTCAAATTGACTATTCTTTCTTGGGTGAGTTTTGGCAGACTATTTAAAAAAACTGGTCCATTTCATTTAGGTTACCAAATTTGTGGGAATAGAGTTGTTCATAGTATTCCGTTATTTCTTTTTAATGTTCATGGGATCTGTAGTGATACCTTCTTTCACTTCTTGTATTAGTAATTCATGTCCTCTGTTTTTTCTTAGCATATTAATCATAGTTGTTTTAAATTCTTGGTCTGATAATTTCATCTGTGCCATATCTGAGTCTGGTTCTGATGCTTGCTCTGTCTGTTCAAACTGTATTTTTGGCTTTTAGTATGCCTTGTAATTGTTTTGGTAGCCAGACATGTACAGGTAGAGGTAAAAGGAACTCTGGAAAATGGGCCTTTAGTAATCTGGGGGCAAGGTGTGGAGAAAGGGGACTAGGAGGGAGTGTGTTCTGTGGTCCTGTGAGTGGGTCTCAGGCTTTCGGTGAGACCCTTCCTCTGGACTGTGAACTTCACAAGCGCTTCTCAGTTTTTCCCTCCCCTCTCAGGTGGGCCAAGACGGCTAGAAGGGGCTGGAGCTGGGAGCTTCCCTTCACCTAAGTAGCTAGTCTCAATGAAACCCCAGCAGGTGAGGCGCTGATAAAATAGTTTCTCCTGAGAGCAGGTCTTGAGAAGGACAGAATGCTCTGGCATATTTTAAAGTGAGGTAAAACTCTCAAAAGTGTGAGGTTACCCCGTGGTTGGGCCCCCTGGCGTGTGTAACTCCCACACGTGTCCACACTGAGCTTCTAGTGGTTTGTCAATTACGGTTCCAGTTTCCCTGCCTTGGTGCCGATTTCTGCTGCGGTAAGTTGCGATTCTCTGTACCCACCATCTGACTGTCTCTCCAATCTGGGGGCAGCGGTTTGCCCTGCGACCTCACTTCTCTGACGGATCCAAGAAGAGTTATGGATTTTCCAGTTTGTGAAGCTTTTAATTATTGTTAGGATGAAGGGACATCTTACAAGCTCCTTAAGTGTAGATCCAGAAACCTGAATTCTCACACTATTTTCAAATTTAAGTTCTTTTTCTCTAAGTATGCGTTATTTCTATAACAACTTTGTTATCTTAAATATTAAATTTTGAAGGAGGGGTCATACTTTTGACCCATACTTACACTTTCATGTAAAGGGAGACAAGCTTCATGAACAAAGATGTCCATGGTGGCCATCCGGAATAATCTGGAAACAGCGCAAGTGCCTAGTGGTAGGAGAATGCTTGCAAAATCTGCGCCATAACAGAATGAGGGCAGCAAGTGTGAGATGTAGGTTTAAAAAGGGTTGGAAAGCAACATGGAAAGGCATGACCTGAGCTTGTAAATTCAATCAGTGTTTCAAAAGTTTTATAGATTCCAAATTTTCCGTAATAAAAATAATTGTTATGTTTATATTTAGAAAAAAATATTATAAAACGTCACTTTGTGGAAGGGCCTCCCGGTCTTTCTGCCTGTCCCGCCCCTGCCCTCGGGCCGAACCTCAGCTGCGCTGAACTTCCCGGGCCAGGCGCGCTCGTGTGGCCCCAGCAGAGCCGTGTGTAGCTGGTAGTTGATTTTTCGGGCAAATTCGTCTGTTTGAGAGGAAGGTGGTTCCCGTGCTCAGCCTAACCTCCAGCTTCCACTCTTCGGTTCTCCAGGCTCCTTCTCCCTTGCCCGCCGAGGTGTCTGTCACAGGGAGGCCCCGGGTTGGGGGCCACAGGGCGGAAGGCAGCGGTTCCTGGGTTACTTCAGGGAGGAGCACCCCCCGCTGCCCAGGACACCTGCCTCGGAGAGTTGCAAGAACACGGAATCAGCTTCTGTGCCAGACGCTGTGCACGTTGAGATCGATTCTTGTGGTCGCTGATGTGCTAACAAAAATGAGCCTTGCGCTTCCACACCCAGGGCCACCCACACAGGGCCGTCTGCAGGAGGAGGGTTTCTGATAAGGACCCTGTGGCATGCTTCCGCCGCAGGCAGATTTCCTTCCCTGCTCCTTACTTCAATTCCACTCCGCTGCCCCCGGCCTGGCCAGGCAGGTGATCCTGGCTGTGGCCTTGTCTCTCTTCCTGGCAGGCTGAGACGGCCCTTCTGCTCCTGATGGGCTCACGGTGACACTGTCTGCTCAGGCAGTGGCGTGCCACACCCTGGCCAGCCTGAGGTGGCCTCAGCTGCGCTTTTCACCTCACCGAGACCCACCTGCATCTGCAGCGAGTCCCACCTCGCAGGGCTGCAGTGGGGACAGCCAGAGCCGGTCAGGACTTGGCACTTGTACGCACTCAGTGACGCTGAGCCGTTATTCTCGGTGGCATTATTGTCAAACCTCAGGCAGGTCTCAGCACCCTCCTGGCCGGCAGCGGCGTGTTACCAATGTCCCCGAGCAGTTGGTGCGTCAGCCGCGGAGGGACCTTCGGGACAGCAGTGATGGGATGAGACGGTGTTCAAGGGAGGCTCTTGTAGCACAGACTGGAGCTGTTTCCGGAATACGAGGCAGGTCACCAGTTGCGACTCCAGTGGTGCTGGCTCTTGGGATGCTCATTGCTACGCTCGTTTCGGGGACCGAGGAGCTGCGGTCCAGAGAGGGGAGTGCAGGCCCCTCGGCAGTGGCTGGGAAAGGGCAGGTGACGACGGGAGTGTGGGGTTGCCAAGCCGCTCGCCATGACCGCTTTCCTCTCCACCCGTGGAGGACGGAATGGCGCAGCATGTCCTACGTCCCTCCCTGTCCTCCTTGCTTTCTCGGTGACCAGTGGCACGCCTGTGCCGGGCAGCTGCCTGGAGGCAGGATGCACACTGCCACCCTGGAAGTAAGTCCCTCGGACAGGCTGGCCCGGGCAGGGACAAAACAGGACCCCACCCGAGGGAGCTGCAGACGGGTGAGCAGCCGCGAGTAAGGAGCAGCTTTGCGCTCGAGCTCCGCCGCCCCTCCCTGCCGCTGACCCCCTAACCCACTCCCAGCCGTATCCTCCGTGACATCAACCGGACAAAGTGCCTGGCGGCTGAGCCTCCGCCAGCATGGGGCGCATCTCTTTTCTGCTTAAATAACCAGGTTTCAAGTGTTCTTAATAAAACATTTATATATATCATGCAGCGTGCAAATAAATATTTTAACATAATTGGAAGAATGCAGAGAATTGTAAGAAGTTATGGAAGTTTTACTTCTGATTGGCCAACACTCAGCCAGCTCCGGTTTGATGTCCTCCAATTTATAGGCGTGCAAAGCCGGCTCTCTGGCTTCGAGGGAGGCTGTTCCCGTCGTCATGATGCTTAAACGCTGACAAACGAACTGCCGGGGCGACACCTTCGGCGCAGGCAGGGCGGCCGGGGCTGGCGACCTGCCTCCCCCGTGTCCCTCCCCTGCTGCGCGGAAGGGCAGGTGGGGCGGGAGGAACCTGCACGGGGACCGAGGTTGAGGCCAGGGCACAGAGAGCTGCGGCGTCTTTCCATTCTTGTCCCTGGTTTTGGTCCTTCTCATTAAAGTAACAAGGACCAAGTCGGCTAGAAACGCCAGCACATGTTTTTACTTTTCTTGGCCGATGGAAACCACATGTAGAATCTATCCCTTCCTTTTATCCCTCCAGAATGCAAGAGGAAGCGCTGGTCCAGAGAGGGGTCCCCTCCTTGCTCAGCCCCGAACAGAGGCCCGGGGAGCCCCTGCCCCCACGCCAGGGGGTGACCCAGCTTCTCCGGGCACCTTGGCGTCAGCCCTGCCAGGGCCTGGCCCGCTGCAGAGGGCGGCTGAGCTCGGCCTCCTGATGTATCACACGTGGCCGTGGCCGTGGTCCCCGCTTGCCGGCGCGGCGCGCTTTCCCATGGCAGGCGCAGCCCGGCAGACCTGAGTGGTTATTTATAAACTCCCCCAACGCCAAAGCGCCGCGAACGGCCCATTCCCCCCTTTGCAGGAACATATTTTCGGCATAACTCATCACTTTGAAGATGGGTCCAAACTTTTGTTCGCATTTATTGACAGGAAGTTGTTTCTCAAAGCGCAAGTCAGCAGGCAGGCCCCGTGCCAAGCGGCTCCGGCACCTTCTCAAGCTGGCGCGGCCCCGCCGGCCCATAAATTGCGTTTGCCTTCCCCACCCACCGCCCTCTCCCGCTCTCCTGCAGAATGTGCCCAGAGGTGGAACATGACTTTTTCTCTTTGTAAGGTTTCTTCCTTCTTAAACGGTTTTTTAAAGGGAAAATCACTTATTGGAAGTGTTTAAGAGGTTCCTTTCCTCTCTGAAATTCTTCAAACATTTTTAGGGCCCTCTGAAACTTCCCCTTTCCTGCGCCGGCCCCTCCGAGTGCCTGGCAAGCCTTCCCTCCCGCCCTCCACCGGAGCTGGACGGCGAGGGCGTCCTCCCGGCTCCAGGAGCTCTGGCTCTCCCGGCCGCTCTCCCCTCGGCTGGGAGGTGGGACTCTAGGGCAGCTTCCGAGGCTCCGAGGGGCCGGCCGGAAGGGGGATCGTTGCTGTGGGGTCTCCCCCCACCCTACACTCTCGCTGTGGGGCCAACCCGGCGCCCATGAGCCGCACGCCTCAGCCTCTGTGGGGCAGCTCCCCAGACACCCCACAAATGTTCTGACGTGGCCAAGCCCCCAGGGGGACCCCTGCTTTCTCCTCTCCCTGCAGCCCTGAGCTCCCCCAGTCACCCCAACGGGGACTCGGGAGTCATCCCCGAACCGGCCCAGCTTCCCACCCTGGCTGGGCACGGCATCCTCCTGACTGTTGCTGGACCAAATTCCTCTTTGCCACTTGCTCTACGCCGCCTGGTCCGGGCCCTCCTCGCCTCCCTCCTGTGTCTGCCTTGGACGGTGGCGGGTGGTCCCCTCGGTGTCTCGAGTGGCTTCTCTGTAAATTGGGGCCCTGTGGGTGCCCACCCCACTGCGCTGATGCACACTGCTGAGTTCCTGTCTGCAGAGCACGCAGGGCGCGCCGCGTAAGTCACTGTCATGGTGGCACTGTCCTCCTCCTCAGGTCTCTGGTCACCCCCTCTCTCCAAACCTGTCCATCCCTGACACAGCCACCGAGGGGACCTTGCGGAAAGGCACAGCGAGTCCTGTCGTTCTCTGCTGGCACCCTGCTCCCTGGGGATGCCCCACCCCTCTCCCGTGCCCGCGGGTGGAGGGAGCCCCCGGGGCGGCCTTGTCCCTTTCCTTCATTTCCTTCCTGGTCTTCCCCGGGCTGGAGTGCCCTCCTCCCCCTGCTGCGAGCCCCTCCAGAAGGTATTCCTGACCCTCCACTGTCCCCCGCACCCTGTCCTGGCTCAGAGGCCCCTGCCCACCCCACGCGGGCACCGTGCACACTGCCCAGAAAGCTGCAGTCCTAACTCGATGTGGCCTTTTCCTGTGCTGGGGACAGGGCTGTGCCTCCTGTGTCTCTGGACCCACAGTGACCAGCAGGTACGGCCACAGCAAATGCTCGTCCAAAATGTGCCCACGAATGAGACCACAGGCGAGCCCTGGTGCCCGTGTGCATTAGGGATGCAGGGTCATCACCCCCTTGAGGGCTCCTCTTGGGTATTCCGATTCAGCCTAGTGATGGGTAAATCTGTTTTTGGTTTTTAACCCAAACAAGGGCCCAAACACCAAAATAAACTGCCTTGTGTACGGGTGTGATTCTGAGCTTTTCAAACCCGGGTGGCCGCGAGAGCTAACAGTTCGGGTGGACCTGGGGAGAACGGGGAGGGGCAGTGCTGGGAAGGGGTTAATGGTCCATTTCGTCTTGGGAGAAATAGGGACGCAGCGGCCGGCTGAGGGGCCGCAGGCACCAGCCCCGGTGTGGAGCCGGGTGCATGTGTGAGGCAGAGACCTGTGACCCCCGGGCGAGGCAGGGCTGCCTCGGAGACGGAGGGGCTGCAGCTGGAGTAGGGAGGCCGGATCGCGGGCTCTAGGCACGGCCGGAGCTGGGAGGGTTTTGCCCACCCTGCAGCTTCATGCATCTTGTTTCAAATATGAGCAATAAGGCCACGGGCTCCGGTCTGTTCAGAGCCCTCACCTGAGCCCCTCACGCTGGGAAAGGAAGAGTTGCTGATGGCCGTGGATGCTGACTCGAGCTGGCTGCCGCCTCACCGCCCACCTGCAGCTTGGTTTGTCTGTCCGGGTGGTCCTGGTGCCTTCCCAGGCTGCCTCACCGGCTCCAGGGCAGGGCTGCGGATTGTCCCCACAAATGCGGCCACTGATGGGCTGCAGTCATGCTGGGACAGCCGCTGCAATGACAGCCTGGGGGTCCGGGGCTCCATCGGCCTCCACGGGCCTGGCTGGTCTCTGGGAACCCCGGTGGCAACATGCCGGGGGCTGGGCCTGCACCCGGCTTTCCTGTCCTTGCTGTCTCCTGCCCGCCTCGTGCTGGGGGGTCTCTGGGCCGCCCCAGGGGGCCCCTCCAGCTTTCGCACATCGGGCTCCTGCGCCCCCCTCTTGCTGGCATGTGCAGTGTCCCGCTCTCCCGTCCTTTCATCACTTTGGGGGGTGGTCCCTCCGCATTCTCAGGTGGAAGTGTTTAAGGCCAGTCCCGACAGCCACCCCTCCGGACCCCCTACCCCGCGCGGTGCCCCCGCAAATGGGGCCCGCATGCACAGTGAAGCAGGAGGACAGGCCTCCTGCCAAGAATGCGGCGGAGCCTCCCTGGCTGGGGACGTCGCAGGGAGTGACGCGGCAGCCCACAAGGAAGCGGCGTCTTCCTCCCGGAGAGGCTGCAGGGACCCCCTCGGAGCGGGGGGGTCTGCGGCTGCCAGATGCCGCGAGGAGGAGGTGAGTAGGGCAGAGCTGGCTGCTGGGCTGGCCCTGTCCTGTCCTGCGGCAGCGTTGGTGTCACCTGACTCCCGTCTCCCAGGCCAGAAGGTCCACGTCCACCCAGCGGCCCAGCGGGCGAGGGAGCTGCTGTTTCCTTCCTCCCCCGTTCTGCTTGGCTTTCTCTTGAAATGACCTTAGTGACGTACGACCTCAAGGACACTTTATACCCACTTTCATGTGGGCTCGTGACAACTCCACAAGGTGAATTTTGTTCCCATGCAAGGTGCTCTGATGGTCGAATGACTCTCCTGCGTCCGTGGCGTCTTGCAGGCTGCAGGGAGCCTGGTGTGGGTCTGTGCTCACTCCCCGCCCTGTCCCCACCTGCTGTCTCCTTCCGGAGTGCCCTGTGCCGGGGCCGAGCCTCATCTGTCTCACGCACCTCTGTTTGACTGGCGGGCCCAGACTGGGGGCAGGTGGCAGTGATTTGGGTGTGCAAATGTGCCGAGCCGGGCTCGCACGTGATGGGCCGGGAGGCTGGAGGCCTCTCCAGCTGGACCAGGGCTGGTCGGAGCTCAGGCCCCAGCACGCGGACATGTGTCTGAGCCCAGCCTGTCCCTACGCCCCACGCCCGGCATCGTGCCCTACTCTGAGTCACACCCCAGGGCTTACTGCACCAACGGTGGGCGGACAGGTGAATTAATGTGCACAGACACAATGAGAGGTCATGTTCCACAGGGAGCTGGCTGGGCCACCACCCTGGCCCTGTCTGGGGGAGCAGGAAGCCCAGTGGAGGAAGGCTGCACCGGCACCTTCTGTGGCTCTGTTCCCAGCCTGCCGGTCTCCGCTGCCCATGGCCTGACAGTCCTGGCCTCCTGCTCCTTCCTGCCGCTGTCTGTGGTCAGTCTCTGGACAGGAGCCCCCGCCCCCAGCCCATGAGGAGACTGGAGGCTGGCGCCAGCTCTTCCCTGCGGCCACCCTGTCTGTGGGCTGAGACGTCCAGTTCTTCGGGGGCACAGCTGGGAGCCAGGACTCCAAGAGCCAAACCTCTGCTTCGAGGCCAGTTTAGCTCTTTCTCCTGGAGGAGCAATTTTGGTCAACGCATCACCCCACATATACTTGGCAATACTTAGTTCATGGTACAGTGAAAATCATTCTTGCCAAGAGAGCAAACGCAGATAAAAGGCAGGGTGAGTCACGTGAGCTCTCCATGTCCCTGGCAGCAGATGGTGCCGGCCGCAGACAGCCCTGGAGGGCAGCACGCAGAGACCCGCTCCTCAGGCCTCACCTTGCCCGCACCTCCGCCTCTGCTTCCCTTCCGAGCTCTGGGGGTCTGCCCTGGGCTAGCATCCCTTAGAAATGGCACAGCTACCATTTCAAGGCAAGACTTTATGAGCTGTTTAATTTAACCTCCAACGTTGTTCAAACTGCTGTAGGAAGTGTCTGGGACGGCACAGGAGCAGGAGAACGGATTCTGGCGCCTGCTCTCACGATTTGTGGGCAGCATTTTCTGCTAAAAATGCCAAATTCTGGCTCTGCTGACGACGAAACGCTGACCAGGGCAGGCTACCTGCTCAGTCCCCTGGGCCTCGTTGTCTTCACTTGTGAGATGCGGAAACCAAACTTTCGTAAGATAAGTGGCGTGAACGTGCTCTTTGAACTGTGAAAACACTGGCAGATTTAAAAACGATTATCGTGATCCCGGCACTGGAGAGACCTTGCGTCGGGAGACAGAGCTGGCACTTTGGAAATGCCAGAGAGGACAGCTCCGAGCGTCGCGGAGACGCGACAGGCCGCGACCTCCTCACTGCCCCGTTTCCTGTCGTGGCTACGTCGGCATCTCAGACGATGTCTGCTCGGCACGGATCGTTCCTCCCACATCCCCGTCTCTTTTTTAGGAATTAAAATGATGGACAAATCTCAGTGGCGTGGCGGGGGCAGGGCTAGGCCGGGCCGGGGCGGGTTTCTTCCGGCGCAGGAGAACTGTCCCTGCGTCGCACGTGCTCGGGAACAAACCAGGGACGAGTTACTCTGGACTTGGCGCTGGCTCCGCGCTTTTGAAACGGGTTAGTGCTCGTGTGTGTGTTAAACCTCTGTTCTCAGCAGTCGGACGAGCCAGATACCCTGAACAGCATCTTGGTACAAAATGCCCGGGAATGTCGGTTGAGGCCTCGCAAGTGTCACACACGTCACTCAAGAAAAGACGAGGGAATCGTGCATAAAGCCCACACCAAAGAGGAAATGGAGACTGGAGACGGGAGGGCCAGCTGGGCAGGCTTGGGGGCAGAGGTGGGCATCCAGGTCACTTTGCGAGTCTTTTTAACTGATGCACTTTTGGATTTTCCCAGCCAGGCAGAGACAGGAGATGAAGCTCCAGAGAGGCCGGACATCAGAAACGAGATTCCTGCGTGAGAGCCGACCCGCTCCTTTGAAGAGCTGCGCGTCCAGCCTCTCTGCGCGGCCAGTAAATAGTCAACAGACAAACAAGAGTTAGGGAGACAGGGTCAGAGCAAAGACTCAGGGAGTTCATCACTAAAAGGTTCTCACCAAAAGAACTTCCAGGAGTATACTTTATCAGGGAGAAAGCTGAAACCAGAACGGTGAGCAAGTAAGTTAGTAACGTGTGGTGACCCTGAGCAAGACTGGCAGTGCAGACAACGTGGCAGCGATGACACTGCGGTGCGTGGAGACAGGTGGGGCCTGAAATTCTGGGTTAAGCAACATGTGAGTTGGGAGGAGAGTGACCCAGGCATATCCCAGGGACATGGAAAGTGGGAGAAGAATAACCCAGCAACTCCGGAATTCTTGAATGATCAATGAAAACAAATGGGTTACCTCTAGAGTTTGTCCCGCCCAGTACATGTTAAAATTTTAATCATGACTACTATGGGAGTAAAAGTTGAATTTGTTACATCCAAAACAGTGAAGGGAAAATGAGGAGAGAAACCCTAATCCTGCAGAACGAGGCTCGGCGAGCATTCTCTGTGAACGCCAGGTAATAAGTATGTTTGACTCCATGCGCGGTGTGGCCGCCGCCGCAACCACGCAGCTCCGCCACTGTCATGCACGAGCCACCATCCAGGAGACTCACACACATGGCAAGGCCGCGTTCCGGTTGAGCTTCATCTACAGAAAGGGGAGGTGAGCGGAATGTGGCCCAGGGCTGCCTTCTGCCGCCCTGCCGTAGAAGACAGGAAGTCAGAAGCCAGGGGCGGGAAGCACAGAAAAGACGGTAGAAACAACTCCAAATCGGTCACAACCACCAGAAATGTGAATGTTTTGAGTTTGCTGGATATAAACAGAGACTGATAGATTAGATAAATTTTAAAAGATGACTTTATGTTATTAATAAGCCCATACTGAAAACAGAAAGGTGGAAAGTAAAGGTGGGGAAGTAGCTATGCCAGGTGAACATTGATGACAAGAAAGGTTGTCAACTACATTAACACACAAGTAGACTTTAAAGTAAAAAAGGATTAATAATGAAAAAAGGATCATTATAAAATGGTAAATAAAGAATTCGCCAGGAGCAATTTATAGACTCATAAACTCCTACATTTGTGGCCCCAAAATACAGAAAGCGAGATTTGAGAGGATGACAAGGACAGGTTTGTAAGTTGACCCTCACAGTGAGTACGGGATTTTAAAAATGTAAATGAAGAACTTAGACCTAACGATACACAGAATGTTGCACCTAAAAATTACGGAAAACACACACGGAACGGTTATAATGATCACATAAATAGGGTAATAAAATAAGATCCCCAAATATTGATAATCTGGGCTCACGCGGGCCGTGTTCTCTCTCCTCCAGGTACTGTTGGAAGTCAGTAAGTTGAATCAGGCCACACCTGTGGCTGCTTTAAAGCACATTTGTAAGTAAGTCCCGACTCCAAGAGGAAATCATGACAGAAATAAAAACATGTTAAGAGCTGGGTGATAGTGAAAACATCACATATCCAGAATATGTGGAATGCCGTCAAAGTAGCACTTACAACATAATTTATAGCCTTAAATGCATTATTAGAAGAGAAGAAAGGCTGGAAATTGTTGATCTAATAGAAATTAAAGGAGCGGCATGGTACAATCTAAAGAAGGAGAAAGCGGTAGACGGGAGAGCAGAAATCAGCGGAATGTAAACTGAGCCACGACGGAGAACATATGTGACCAAGAGCTGGTTCCCGGACAGACGAGCCGCGCGGATGGCTTTCCGGCCGCGTCCCTCAGCAGTGCGAGACTCAGACAGCGAGTAACACATACAACGACAGACATAAAGAAGGGTTGCCCTCTGCAGTCCACAGAGCTCAGTGGGACACAGGGAGCTTGTTCCTGTTTTTATATTTATTTTGTCTGTTTACTGGACTCACATTTTTATAATTTTTCAGTTACAAAATTATATCATTTGCACATAATATTAGTTGCTACCTCCTTTCCAATATACTACCTCCTATTTTCTTTTCTTTTCTAACTGCATTGGCTAGCAAAATTCCAGAACAATATTTAACAACAACAGTGGAGGTAGCTTTGTTTTATTTTTTGTTATAACGGGACTGGCTCTAGTATCTCATCACTAATCGAGATATTGGCTGTTGTGTTAAATTCCGCTCACAAGCCCAATGGCAGCATGTAGCTTAACGTCTTGGGCAGATTCTCCGACTTCCTGGCCAGTTTGGTCACTGAAATCCACTGAGTTTGATGCTGCATCTCATGTCCTGTTAAAATTCCCTCCATGCCCCCCATGGCTGCGCTCTGAGGGTCTTGAAGTGAGGAGGGGCCCTGCCCGGCCTCCTACCCATCTGCCCTGCCCCCTTCCTTCTTGGAGTGCTGTGGGCAACAAGTCCCCCCTTGCCAAAGCTTAGCCTCTATGGGGGTTCAGGGGCAGGGACAGCAAGTACAGCTGTGGTTTCCCTAACTTGCCCTCCGCCTGCAGTCTGCCCTTTGGCTGTGGCTGCTCAAGCGGGGGTGCACAGATGCTGTCCGTTTTGCCTTATTGGGTATTTGCAAGTTCTTGGGCGTTCTGTGGGGCCACCCCGCCTGGGAGCCACAGCCCTAGCTTGGCCACTATGTATGGCTGCCATACTTAGCAAATAAAAATACAGGGCACTTGGTTACATTTGAATGTCAGATAAATGATGAATAATTTTTTAGTGTAAGTATGTCCCATGCAGTATTTGGGACATACTTACAGCAAAAAATAATTATTTGCTGCTTACCTGAGATTCGGCTCTCACTGGTGTCCTGCACTCTGTCTGGCAGCCCGGCCTCTGCGGCCTTGACCCCGGGGGCTCACGTCCGTGCTGCACGACCCCTCCCCTCCCCACGCCCGCTCTCCCCGGCTGTGCTCGTCCCCTTCCCAGCGTGGCCAGGCCGACCTCACGCTCAGCATCGCGGGGCTCCCCGTGTTCCGGCAGCCCCGGTCCTGCAGGGGTGTGCACACACATGAAATAGATAACGCACAGGGAAGCCTTTTTGGCATCTGCTGAGATGATCCTACGGCCTTTATCCTTTTACTGACGGGCATGAGTCACGTTCACGGATTTCTTATGTCGCATGCCTGGGACAATCTCTTCCCCGTGACAGTGCTTCTCTCCCCGGACCACGGTCCTCCTTCCCTAGGGTTTTGCAGAGGAATTTGGTATGTATGTTCGTAAGAGAAATCCGGAGAAATGATTACGTTTGGTTCTAAAATGAGTTGTAAATATTTCCATTTATTTCATTTTTCATTTTTTTTTTTTGCTATGCTCTGAAAGATTGCATTTAGCACAGTAGTTCTTTGTTAGCTGAAAGCTTAAAATAACCTGTCCGTGACACCATCTTCACGAGGTACCTTTTTTGGAGGTGGAGTTTTTTCGCTCTCTCAACTTCTTTCCTCGTCATTGCTCTGTGCAAACTGCCTGGGAGGGGACAGCCCCCTTTTGCAGGGCTCCGGAGCCCCACGCTCCGGGCATTCTTCCTGCCTTCCTCCAGCTTGCGGGCCCCGCGGAGGAGGAGGGAATTAGCTGGGGGATCAGGGCACAGTACTGTCCGTTTCTCTCGCTAATCTGTTGCTGGGCTCCGGCACTGGGGGTCTGTCCCTTCTCCTTCCCTCTCTCCTCCGGGTGAGGGCGAGGTGACAATCCGGTGACAACGCCCTCAGCCGGTGCCCGCTGTGGACGGCGCGTGGAGGGGCGTCAGGAAGCCCTCTGGCCTCACGGTCGGCTGTGCTGCGTGGCTGTTTCCGGGTCTTATTTTTTTTTATTGGCTCTGAACTCACGAAGGAAATAGTAGCATATTTATTAAGCCTCCATATCTTCTAGGTCATTTCCTTTTTACAGAACCAATGTTGACAGTTTGTGTTTTTAGAGAACCTTCCGCACTGAGTCTGTTTTCTAAGCACGGTAGTGTGAAGCTATTATAACGTTTGTTTATGTTTCAGAATCTCTTCCTTAGCTTTTCTCTCCCTTTGGTAAAGCCCAGTGGTGTGTATTTGTTTGACTTGCAGGACGTGTATTAGTGGCATCCACTACAATTATGTTTTTGTCACTTTCTCCTTATGTTATGAGGAGTTTACATTTTAAACATTTTAATGTTATATTACTTGGCACGGAAATATTCATGGCCATCGCGTCTCTATTTTGCATTCTAACTTTCATCAGTTATAATCACACATGATACGTTTGGCCCTTCCTCTGCCATCTGGTTATATTTTTTATAAATGTACTTATAATTTATTTATATAGTTACAAATTATGCCATATGCATTATCTTATAATCTCACTTTAAAAATAACATATTTCCATATGATATAATACATGTTTATTGGAGAAATTTGAAAATGCAATTAACAAAAAGGAGAAAATAGAATCTACCCTTAGTCTCTCGAACCACCACTAACTTTGTTGTTTCTTTCTTGAAGTTTTTCGTGTCTATGTGTTATAATATATAGTTTAATGTGTAAGAATGAAATTTTACTGCAAGATGGTTTTATATTTTTTGTTTTCCATTGAATATATAAAGACTTACATTCTTTAGGTACTAAATTAAATCTAAATTAATTCCCAGTGAAAACAACTCCCAATACACTTGCAAACTCTGTGTCATTAAGTTTTCTTCCGGAACATGATCTTTAGGGCAGCGTGCACTGCAACCTTGCTTGTGTACTGCCCTGTTTTGCTCATTTCGATGCTGGTTTTTATGCTTTTCTGGGTTCCCGGTTTCTGTTGGAAGCAGCTGCCCCTCACCGCCGTGGCGCCCCGGAGGGTCTGCACTGCACCCCGCCTCTGATCCCTGCAGGATTCCACACTCCGCGGGCTTCGCTTTGACCTGGTACCGGTCCTGTTTCTGTGACTTTGGGTTTTAGAAACAGGTTGCTCTTAAATCACTAGTTACTGTATTTATACCTTTTTGTATCTTTTAATAACAATTGTTTTGACATTTACACGGAATTTTATACCCCTGCTCACAGGGTTTCTTACTGACCATGATCCCTTGTGGCCACGCTGTCCCCCTTGCATTACTGTCTTCGACTCCCCTCTGCGGGCCGGAGTCTTCGGAAGGAGCCCTGGGTGCGTCCTCCCTGGCGGCGCCCACTCCAGCTCAGTTAATTCAGATGCTCAGGGTGGTCCTGCAGAGGTGGCTTTAGCATGTTCTCTCAGTGATTGTGACGTGGCCGGGGCTGGGAACCACCAGACCAGGGCCACGATGGCTGTTCAGGCTCTCGGTTCGCTGATGTCAGAGAGGGTGGCTCGGAGGTCCTTTTGCACCTGCTCAGCAAACACAGTCACAGGGAACCGCAAGTCACTGACGGCCCCGTACTGCGGCCGGGGAGGAGTTTCCATGAACTGCAGCCTCCCTGGGGAAGGACTGAGAGATGCTTCCGGATCAGCACAGCTCTCTGCTCGGAACCAGAGCCCCAGACGACCACAGAGACAGTCAGGAACCGCTCGGGCTCCCTGACACACACTTCCTGGCTCCGACCTGGGTGAGAGTTTTTCTGTTCTGAACACCAGGGAGGCATTGGCGGCTCAGGAGGCCTGGCCTGGCCTCCCTAGATCCTGGAACCCTCGCAGCAGAGCTCTGGACCCAGGTGCGTGATAAAGGAAACATTCCTTCCAGAAACTTCCCACCAGGTCTTCCCTAACATGCACTCCGTGCCACGTGCCCTGTGTTGTGCTGGGCGTGTACATGAGTGTGACACAGCCCACGCCATAGAAATCCAGAGGCAGCTCTTTCTAGAAACCACTGAAAATGTTCTTAATGTGGAAAAAGGGTGCCTGGGATTATCTCACCAGGTGGTGGTGAGAGGGAAAACATTCCTGTGCCCAAGACCTTTATTGTTATTGACGTATTTCTAGATGCTTCGTAGCTTTGTAGAACATCTGAAATAAACACAGCCCACTCGTTCTTTTGATCCTGAATGGCTCGCGTGTTGGCATCTCTGCAAGTCTCTACAGCAGTGTATTTGGGATATTTTCTCAAACGTGACAGTGATTATGAACACACAGTGACAGCATGCCCAGGCAGCATGTTCAAATGTCAGTAAAATGTTGACAGTGCTTAATTAGTGCTTGTAAAATCCCCAAATATAGCCACTTATGCCATAATAGTTCCCTGGACTTTTTATACAACTACATTATCATCATATGTAGCAGGGGTTGGCAAACCACAGCCTGTAGGCCAAGTCTGGCCCGCTGCCTATTTTTGTAAATAAAGTTTTATTGGTGCACAGCGGCCCCATTTGCTTACACATTGTCTGTGGCTGCTTTCAGGCCACCAGGGCAGAGCCGCACAGTGGCTGTAGACCACACGTGATGGTTCACCTTATGCGTCAACTTGTCTGGGCCACAGGACGCCCAGGTACCTGATTAGACATTATTTCTGGTGTTTTCGAGAAGAGATTGGTCTCCTCTACATTGGTAGACGGAGCCGGGCAGGTTGCTGTCCCCATTGTGGGTGGACAGCACCGGTCCGCGGGAGGCCTGCGTAGGACGAAAGCGGGAGGAAGGCCGACTTTGCTCTCTGCGGGACAGGCTGCGCTGGGAACGGACCTCTCCCACCCGCACGTCTCCTGGTTGGCAGGGCTGCAGACAGGGACTGGAGTCTGCCCGTGGCTCTCCAGCTCTCCGGCCTCCAGACTGCGCCAGCACCTTCCCGGTTCCCGGCGTGCAGGCAGCAAATCACGGGACTCCTCAGCCTCCGTAATTGCGTCCGCCAAGTCCTTGCAGTAGGTCGTGTACGAGTCCTGTGGGCTCTGCTTCCCTGGACAGCCCTGACGAGGCGCCCACCAGCGGCAAGGCCGCAGCATCTACCACCCGGCCTTTACGGGAAATTTCCAGCCTGCTCTCTGCCCAGGAGAAAACGTTCTCTGTAACTCGGAGACGCGCAGCCGGAGGTGAAGCGTCTCACACAGCGAGGCAGGGTGGCAAGAAGGAACATCCTCTGCACGGAACAAAAGAAAATGAAAACCAAAAACAAAACAAAGAACTCCGGCTTGTGCCAGCGTCTGTGCTGTCGTTTATCATCCAGCTATGTTTTTCCACAAGCACATGATGACGGCTAAAAAAAATCAAGTTTCTAAGAGGCGGTTTTCCATAAACAGTCTGCCTCCACCAACTGGAGTCATTTTAGTCAAGAGAAGATGTATCAGAAACTTTTTTTTAAAGAAATGGGGGTCTTGCTATGTTGTTCAGGCTGGTCTCCAGCTCCTGGCCTCAGGAGATCCTCCTGCCTGGGCTTCCCAAAGTGCTGGGATGACAGGTGTGAGCCAGCATGCTGGGCTGGAAACATTTTTTAAACCTCTGTTTTGTGATCTGATCTTCACGTGGATCGAAGGCTGTGCTCATGTGATCTCTGGAGATGGGATCAGGTCTTGGAGCTCGAAGACCTCGATTCGTATCCTGGTAATAGAACTGCTGCTGTGACCATAGATTAGGTGGGTCTTCCACATGGCCTCTGTTTCCCGATCTGCACAATGGGTCACCTGACATCCCAGAGCTCTGACATCCCTTCCAGCCCTGAAAGCCTGACTCTGAAGCCTGGGCTGTTCATTCAGCCGGTGCCAATCACCCCTGTGAGTTGCTGGTGGCGAGGGGAGGGAATTATGATTTATTACCTCCAGATAGATGCAGCGCAGAGATTCATGTGAGTGCAGCGGGAAGTCAGGGCATTCAAAGCTGGTCGTGGCTGTTCTCTCCGGGGAAACTGCAGGTCTAGCTCCAGACTAGGTCTCGGCATCTTCTAGCAAATTTGGGAAGAACCTGCCCGCTGAATCTGGGAGACTGGTTCGTTTTGCACCCTCTGGAACTGGCATGAGTACAACACAGTTTCATAAACTTGGTTCTGACGAACCGTCTTCTGGATCCATCCGCAGATGGCGTCCTGCCACTGTCACCACCACTCATGGCCAGATAAATCGAAAACATCACTTTCTGTTCTTCTCCTGGAGCTATGCTGTGCTTACAAGCACATTAAAGTCACTGAGAAGTCCTGCACGGAGTATGTGTCCGTGGGCTAAACGAGGTTTATCAACCGCATCAGAGCCAGCATGCATTTGTCCATAGCACCATGCTGGGCATCAATTTTTTTTCTGAAGATGCCAGTCTGGGAAACACTGTTGGAATGGAATCCATATTCCACGCCTGTGTCCTGAACATAATTGTGTCTCCCACAGAGTCTGGTCTCTCTTTCTTTTTGCGTTATGTTAGGTCCAATCAGGGGACAGGCCCAACTTACTTGGCATTTGATAATTTTTAATCTGTTCAGTATTTTACTTTAAACAGAATTTTATTTTCTTATGCTCCTTATTTTTTAATTGAAAAGATTTTTAAAAAATGCCCTTGCGATGTTACTGCTTAATGAAATAAACTCATTTCTGTTAATCTGTCGGAAACCACCCCCAGATCACAAGAGCTCTAGTTTGGTAGGAAATCCGTGTTTAGGAGGATTCCTGGGGGGCTCTCTGCACCCCCGTGGGCACATGGGGAGAGTCTGTTAGGCAGACTCGGAGGAACAGTGGGGCCCGTGTGGGACTGATTCTGGCCGGCCTGGCCTGGCCTTTCTTGCCAGGGCCCGAGGCGCCTTTCCACGGTGAAATCCAGGATGCTGAATCTCGGCCAAAGGGGCAGCCGGGGCTCCTTGGTGAAGACGGTGATCCCGGACGGGAGGTGGGGCCCAGCCACCCCTAGGTGCCCACCGCCATCTTCACTCCCCCAAGCTCTCTGCACGCAGCCGGGCACATGCTTTGTTGAATTAACTCGCAAATCGTCAGCGCATTGTTGTGGGTAAGAACATAACTTTTAAGCCAGATGGAGTGGGGTTTGGGCAGAGAATTCCCCGCAGTGAGACTCGGGTGAGGTCACGGAGCCTTTCCTAGCTCCGTCCCACATCTGCAACGTGATGCTGATCCATCCTGCCTCTCATGGTTACCGTGAGGACGAAATGACAACATGTCACAGCCCTGGCCGCAGTGGGGAGGGAGCGCAAGGGACGCACTGGCTACGTGGCCGCGTCTGTCCACACTGGCGCCCTGGGAACCACGTGTCCCCGCGACACCGGCGCCCCTGCCAGGCCTTCTGCTGGGCAGGGCACCCCCTGGCTTTGCAGGCCCTGCCCTGGGCCAGTCTCTCGGCTGCTCAGCTCGGTTATTGATGTGGGTCCTGGGCCCAGAGGGGACGGTGGTTCAGCTCAACATGGGTCGATTCTTCTTCCTTCACTTGGGGAAGAGCCACCGGGTTTAATTAGGGCTGACACCGAGCACTCCTCGGAGGCAGGTGTGGGAGATTGGGCAGAGCTGACGGCACATCAGCTACCTACAAAAAGGCAGAAAGGCCCCTGGGGCCGGGGGACTCGCTCCTCTCCCGGGTCCGCTGCTGGTGGGCAGCAAGGCCAGGCTGAGGCCACTTAGCTAGTTAAGACCATCCAGGACCGAGCACGTTACCAGAGTTTTGATTTCATTTCGAGCTGATTTCTACTTGTTTTGAAATTGCCCCAGTTTCGTGTGTATTGAGAAATGTCAATAGGAACGCTATGGCTGCTGTTTTTGGTGTAGTTTCGGGCATAATGTCCTTCACCAACACAGCACCTGGGCACAGCTGTGGTTCTCCCATTCTACAGAAGAGACTGAGGCCCGGCTACATCGGATGTGCCCCAGTCACAGGCCAGGAGTGGCAGAGCCAGGGGTTGGCCCAACTTGGCGCGTTGCTCACGGCCCAGAGTGTAACCACCGCCTGCAGCGGGGTTCCGGCCACTCCGCGGGACAGCCGGCCTTCCTGCACACCGTCCACCTGTCAGCAGCGGTGCTGCTGGTTGCCGCGGTGCAAGGGCGGGGAGCACGGGGGGCCAGGGCCCACCCTCAGGCACGGAGCTGAGCTGGCCGGCAAGGCGCTGGCACCGGGGAGTGGGCAGGCCGCTCCAGGCACGGGGAATGGCGGTGCAAAGTCAGAAACGCCCCGGGTGCCTGGGCAGAGAGTGGATGGGGGACCTGGCCCTGCTCACGGGGTGCCCCATAGCTGGACCACTTTGTATGGCCGCAGGACACCTTCCTCAAACGGGATCTTATGTAGAAACCCTTTCTTTTCCACTCGAACAGGAGAGAGGAGGCCTGGACCCCTGTTGACTGAATCAGCTTAGCTGGACCCTTCACCCTCCCGACCAGGGCTGTGGGGGGGGGGTGGCACGTTCATGGGGTGTGTGCGTGGGTGGCTGTGGAAGGCTGTGTATGCATGTGCGGTGTGTATGCGTGTGTGGTGCATGGCGGGGGGAGACCCCAAAGTCCCCAGGTCCCCCGTCCGCCCACCTGTGCTCTCTGGGCAGCCATGTTCCATGAGCTCAGGAGCGATGGAAGCTTCTCGACCCAACCCTCTGTGGGATTATTCTGTCAAACATTACTTTTTTCTTCTAGAATTATCCGAGGAAAAGCCCTATTCTATTCATAGAAAGGAAAGCCTCTTCTGGTTACTGACGCCTGTGCGTTCCTCCTCCTCCCTCTCCTTGAGGGGAGGCCCTCCCGGCGGGGCTGGCGCCGTGCTGTGGGTCTTTCTGGGCCGCGGCCGTGGCGGTCTTCGCCAGGACACATCCCATGTACTTCCGGTGTCCCTCACACGCGCGTCCCTCAATCCGTATTCCAGGCACTGGTGAAGCTTAATCCCCTGTTCTTGAAAACCCAATATTTTCCCCATCCCCGACAGGTACCTCGTGCCCTCAGGGTGTCAATTCTTACTCGGGGGCCGTTGACCCGAGGAACTCAACTTGTCCCATGTTGTTGCTTCGAATTACATCACCTTAGACTCAGGTGCGTTGAATTCTCACCTTCCAGCCAAGTAAAATGCAGACGCACGTCTCAGCCCGCACGGCTGGCGTGAAACACCCGGGGCGAAAACATCCTGCAGGGTCTTTCCACCCTGACGGCTTCGGAACCAAGACCTTCAGCTTTGGCGCGTACCCCGCCTTCGGGAAACAGCCCCAGGAAGTGTCACCGTCCTTTGCGATGGGCAAACAGGAGGGTGAAGCTGTTTTTCTGGGGCCACGTGGAAGCAAGGCCCTGCCGGGGCTCTAAACGCGGCGACTCCTGCAGGCAGAGCCAGGATCACCGCCTGTCCCGGGCTCGGTTCTCTCGGGCCTGCGGCCTGTGCCCGTCGGGCTATGGGGTGGAATTGGGGCCCATGAGCGGGCGCCCTGGCGAACCCCAGTGCTCGAGCTCAGCTGAGATCCCACACGGGTTTGGAGAAAGGGCCGTTTTGGAAGCGGGGACCAGGAGAGTGGCGTGTTTACCAAACGGGGTTTGCAGACGCGCCGCGCGCCTGGTAGGAATTAGCGCTCTTCCTTCCTCCCTCCTGCCGCCCCTCACTGAGACGCTGACCTGGAAAGCATCAGCCCCGCTCGCACATAAAGCATTTTTTTGGGGCTGACATGCCAAGCTCTGATGTAGAAATTGAAATTTCACACTCTGAAGGGCCCAAACGGACCCGGAGTTCAGCAGGCGGCGGGCCCCACGGCGTGCCCCGCGGAGAGGTGCCACCCTGAATTAACATCAGCAGACACTCGTGCGTCAGAGGCTCCGTGCACTGAGAACGTTTGCTCGACATCTGCGCCCTCCCGCCCAGCACACACGCGCCTTTCTTCAGCCGAGGGGCACGTCCCACTGTCTGGTGAATGCATCAGCTGAACACAATCTGCCTCCACACACAGATGTCCCTGGAGGTGGGCGGGTGTGGGGGCACAGGGAACACGGGTTAGAAGTCGCCGGAAGGCTCTTATGAGGTTCTTGTTTTGTGCGGTGGGGAGTGGATGGCCAGAGAACTGACTTCAGTGGAAACACACGTAAGCCGGGTGCTCGAACTGCGTCTCTTGAAAGGGTTTGGAACAGAAGGTTCCAAAAGTCACGTTCTGTTTCCCATCTGCTCCCTTGGGCTTCTCAGTCTTTCCCTGAAGGACCAGCAAGGGGTAGAGAAGGGTCATCCTCTGACCGGGTGGCCCACGGGCTCACGCGCCGCCTCTGTGGGGTCTAAACTGGCACTTGCAGGGGGCCGGTGCTGCCATTCGGAGCGGCAGTCGCTTGCTTATCCCTACCTGTCAGTTCGTGTTTTGCTCCAGGCCTGCAGGTGTGCAGGCTACGTGGTGGCCGGTGGCTGTGCGCACAGCAGCGCGTGCGGGTGACTGGGTGGCCGGGGGGTGGCGCGCACATCTGGTCCCCAGCGGAGGCAGCCCGTGGCATCCCGGACACTGGCTTTATTGCTCACATTCCTTACGTGTGAGCAACTTTCCCCTCCTCTATACAGATCTCAGATGTCTCCGAGGAATGTTTAAATTGTTACAGGGTCCCAGAGGAGATTGCTGTTTCTGTGTAAATTCTCCCGCCTCGCGTTGCTCCGTGTCAGGCGTCTCCCTGCGGGCGCGCCCAGCCGGGACTCGTGCCTGCTGTCGTCCACACAGATGGACCGGGAGACACAGACACTGGTCCTGGGTGGGATGGGGACTGTCTGGATCTTTCAGGAAGCCCAGTGTCAGGACCGGGAGTGCGGCTTGCTGTGGCCGAGGAAGGACACGGTGTGCGGGAAGTGTGACAGGATGGGTCGTGTCAGCGTGTCCCCGCTGGCTGCCAGACTGCCATGCGAGTAGAGATGTGGCAGCAGCAGCCCTTCTCTGGAGGGTGCAGTGGGCGAGGGTCCGGGATCTCAATCCCAGCCCGGACTCCAGCAGGACCCATGAGCCCTCCCATGCACTTCACTCCCCTTGACTTCAGTTCCCACGTCTACACAGACGGGCTGGACCCCACCAAGCCCCTGCAGCTCCCATGTTAGAATCCCATGGTTTTGGGAGCAAACACCCCCACACAAGGAAATGAACAGAAGACCCTGGGACCACCGAGAATGCCCTATGCAGGAAGAACGGTGTGGAGGGCACAGCTCAGGCTCCCTGCCTCTGGGATTCACGCTCTCGTGTGATCTCCTCTGCCTGGGCATGGGGGACCCTGCAGCTCGCTTCTACCCAGCAGAGCAGGGCACGGGGGGTGGGACTCACCTCCCTTTTGTCTCGTCATGTGAGACCCGTCACAGCCAGTAGCCGAGGCTCTCCCTTGCTGGTGTTGAGGAGGAAGGTGCTGCGCTGTGGGATGGTCTATGGAGAGGGCCGCGTGGCAAAGGAAGTGGAAAATGACAAAGTCACGTTGCTTAAAGCCATTGAGGTCGTGGTGGTTTGTCACTCAGCGAAAGAACACTGACCCAGTGGACAGCTTGGCCTTGCCCACGTGGCCTTGCCCAGCGACAGGCTGGGCAGAGAGCCACTCTCTCTCCCGGGTTCACTGTCAGATGGGCTCACGCTGTCCAGATTTAAAAGGACGTCACCTGAGCTCCTGCCACGTTGAGGGTAAAGTGTGGAAATGGGAGCAAAAGAGTGACGGTCACTCCGGGGCACAGGAGTCAGAGGATTGGCTGCTGTGTGGGCCGGAAGTGGGCACCGAGCCGGGGGCCTCGTGGGGCAGTGAGGGCCACCCGTCTCCTGAGCGATGGAGCTGCCCGGGAAGGGGTGGGCGTTGGCGGGCAAGCACGGAGACCAGTTGACAGGACGGCCTCGCACCAAGCCCTGGGACCCAGGGCCCTCCACATGTCCCTGTCGAGAGTGCAGATGGGTGTCTCGAGGTGGGTGACCCAAATCCTGCCAGCAAGAGCCGAAGTCCAGTCGTGTCCAGTGGGGCGAGAGGAAAATAAGGACGATTGACTGTCCAACAGTCCTGACGCGCACACTCCGCCACAGCGCAAGTCTCATCGAGACGGGACTGCTGAAGTGTTCACCAGCCCAGGGGCCTTCCTCCTCCTGCCCGCGCCTGTTTGCACAGGCGGCTGAGGCTCCAAAGGGCAGCTCCCTACTTCTGGGATGAGCTTGGGTGGGGGCAGTGCAGGAAACGCTGCCTGACAGCCACGGGGCTTTACTTCTTGTACCTAAGTTACTCAAATGCACAAGCACAGGTGCTTCGAGGTGTCCCGGCTTCAGCACGCTACCCCGCACTGCTGCGGTGGTGGAGTGTACCTGCTGCCGGAGTGGCAGAGTTGCACCTGTCCAGCGGGTGTGCCCCTGGGTGGCACAGCATTGATGGGAGTCATTTAGGCTTGGCCAACCTCTGCAACTGGCACTCTAAGGAAAGCAGAGCCCGCAAAACTGGGGTTCGTTCTTCTCCAATGAAGCTTCCAAGTACGTTTAAGTTGATCGATATTAAAAAAAATGAAAGATCTTAAATGAACTTTTTGCGGTGCAGTTTGCAATTCTCACGGTCTCTTTCACCTATGGCCCCCTTGCGGGAGCCCCTCGCTAACCCGGCAGGGCGGTGGGCCTGGAGTCATCCTGGGAGACTAGAACCCAAGGCTCAGACGAGCAACTTGCCCAGGGTCTCGGGGGTGGGAAGCGGCAAAACCAGCACTGACTCTGAAGCCAGGTTTGGTTTAGTGTTTGGGGTGCAGGCCCGGCTTTACGGCGGAGCTGCATGACACGGACGCAAATACCAATTCCGCACTGATTCCACGTGAAGTGAGCACAGAGGCGTCACGCTTGACTGTTGAGGGCTTTGGGACGCTGTCCTCTGAGCCCTTTCTTTTGTCCTGACAGCTGTCATTTGGACAGGTAGCAGTCGTGTCTGGATGTAAGTAAATGTGATTCAGGCCAGCGCTTGATTGATGGGCTGAATTGCCTGCAGCTGCCGCCTCGGTTGCCTTTGAAAGTCCCCTGCTTCAGAGGGCTGACCTCCCGCGGAAGAGGAGGGGCAGTGAAGCATCGGGGACAGAGCGCTGCGTGTTGGGGGCCGTGAAGATGGTGCTCTTCCCCTGGGGTGGCTCGTGTGCTGGAGGCACCGTGATGCATCCCACTGGAGCAGAGGTGGCTTCTCAGGAGCCTCTAAGTCAGCCAGGTGACATCCGACACGTGCAGGAGCCAAGTCTTGGCCTTCTCCCGGCACAGGACTCACTTCTGCACCAGGCAGGGCCGTCTGGCACACGGGCCCAGGGGCACCTACACTGCACACTGCCTTAGCTTGGAGTCGGAGCATGTGCACGGAGAGATGGGACGCCCGTCACGAGGGACTGAGGCTGCAGACACATCACGACCTGCATCCAGGTCGCGCACCTGGGTGCTGAGCGCTCTCGGCTAGAGCGCGTTTGCTGACGGGTGCCTGACCCCCAGTTGCGTGGTGAGTCCGCGCACGGACGCAGAGGCACACGCGTCTCACAGCCAAGGAGGGAGCTCGGCCACCTGCTCCTCAGTCACCACATCTCAACTGAGGCAGCTGGCTCCGGGGGTTCCAAGAGAGCTGCACTGTGACACCCTGCACAGGTGAGGAAGGGAGACCTGGAGGATGGGACAAACCGCAGCGCCAGGGGCTTACTCCAGAAAAACCACCTTTGAGTCCGTGCTGGCCGCGCGGGTCCTGTACTCCCTTCTCACAGAAACTCCGAGCTCGTCAGGAACCGTTCGGAGCTGCGTCTGAGCCACCGGCTTTTCCTCGCCTGAGACCTCTGGCAGGTTTCCCCTTTGAGGTTCAAATTTTCTGTACCTGATCTCACTCAGAGGTAAATTTTCCTCAATTTTCCATTAGTCTGAACAAGGTACGCCCAGCTGCAAGATGTCACAGAACAGAAACAAAGCATCTTCCCACCATCGGCGCCCGGCAGCCCGGGACAATCGGCTTCCGAATGTTAGCTTTTCCAACGTTTCACTTCTTCTTAAAGTAGCGTTTCTTGTCCGTCTCCACCTCGAATTTAATGACTGGGGAAAGATTCATCTGAGCCAGCATTTAGAACTGAGTGAATAGGCAAGAGACCTCGACACTGTTTGAATTCAGATGTTGGAGGCCTTCACTGAAATGGAAAAGATAATTCAGTACATTCTGTGTTTTAGGAGAAAGAAAAAGCAGGAGTAATTAAATTTATCTTGAGGATTCATCTAAAAGGAAGAAAAGTGGTACATCTAGTCCTACATCTACTATTTCCATAGGACCAGGTGTGCCTGATGCCACAGGAACGTGCCTGCCCTAGTCCTCTGGGCTCACTCAAGACCTGCAGTTATCCAATAAAGTTTTAGTGACCTTTCCTCTACAATTAGGGCAGAGAAATAAGCTAAAATATTCCAAATGAGAACGTTGAAGAGAAGAGGTTCTGGGTAGCCCCACTTTTCCCGCAGGGCCCCTGCACGCGGTGTGGTTTCTGGCGTAGTGAGGTCTCCGCTTCCCACCCATTCGTGGTCGGCTTGCGTCCGTGGAGGTGAGGAACAAGAGTGTTCATCGTCTCAGAGGTCTCTCTGGTGGTGAGCAGGAAGCTTTTGGCTTCCTTGTGGACTGGCCAGCTTCGGTGCATTTGGGGGAAGGGCAGAGCTGACGCCCCGGAACCTGCCTCGGATCACCTGCCAGACGTGGCACCAACACAGCACCAGGAAGGCGGGTGCCCCAGAGAGCCGGGCAGCGTGACTCCCCCGGGCGCCTGTCCTCGCTCCGGGGGGTCACAGCGTGCTGTCTGGTACAAGCGGAAACAGTTTTTTCAACACATGCACCACTTAAAGAAATTCTCAGAACACAAGGACACATGGAACGTCTCAGAAAATTAATTAATTCACCTCAAATCCCCCTCCTTCCCTTCATGTGTACTGCCGAGAGCCAGTTGCCAAAGCACAAACAAATGGACACGCTGGAGATATCAACTGGTAGGAGACAACTCGAGGGGGGCGATTTTAAAATGAAACATACTCAGACGTGTTTGAATTATGCGTGGGTGCAGATTCTTAGACTTTCCATGACTGCAGCGAACAGCGATTGCTGTTTGTTTTTAAGGGCAGCACACATGTCCTGAAGACTTTGTTTTGTTTTGTCTGTCTTTCCTACAAAGCTCGGATTCGAAAGACAAACACGGCTCATCCTTTAGAGAAATGGGATTTAAGGATCGATTAAATAAATGGCAAATTCACAAAAAATTTATGAATGTAATTTCTTTCTGATTTCATGATAATTCTCATTACCATAAAAAGAACCATGGGACGATGACATTCCCGTGAGCCGAACAACCCTGAGCACTCTCCTTGCCAAGGGAACCGGCGGCAGAAGGGCCAGCTCCCGTGCCCAATAGAAAAAGGTCCAGTCTTAGGTTCTGGGTCCGCCGTTCACTAGCTGTGGGCCATGGGGGAGCTGTTTTCGTCCTCCGTAGGGTACTTAAAAGGAACACCAGTCTCACGGGATGTCCGCGCTCTGAAATCCAGCCAGGCAACTTATCATTTCTCTCAGCTCTGGCCGCCCCACATTCAGGATCCTATCCTGCCATGTGCCAAAATTTCTTTGCATCAGTAAGTAAAGAGGAGAGGAGGAAATTGCTATTCTGTCTGCCCGGCACGGCCGGGGAGCAAAGGCCTCTGTGCTGACCGGTGCGGACTGACCGCCAATTATGTGTATCACCGTGGTCGGCGTGCGCCCTCGCTTCTCTTGGCCTGTGTGTATAGACAGTCTTTCCCACGCGGTCTGTCTTATTTGTACCCTCTCTACTGTTTGGTATGTGTTTCTGCATTTCGGGAGGTTTATTTTTGTTTGCCTTTATACTAAGACCTTCATATAACATCATTTGTCAGGAGACAAAAACACACGTGTCATTTGACCAGGGAAGATTTAATCTAAAGAATTACTAACTAGTAAAAGAGGTTAACCACCAAGGGGAAGAGAGACCACAGGACAGCAGGTGTAGGGAGCAGGCACCCCCTCCCAGGTGACTTGGGGCTCCTGGGAAAGGAACAAACTTAGAAAAAGTGCCGCCCTCTCAGGCCCCCTTGGAAAGGATGTAGCTCAGTCCCTGAATATTCTGTTCTATTGAGACCAAACTGTGAGAGAACCTGGCATCAGCTTGTACATAAAAAGGTACTGGTGATGAGGAGAGAGAAAAAGAAAATGGTCAGCGTATTTAAATAAAAGCACACTCATAAGCAAAGAGAACATCTGCAAAGCTGCTAGAGTCCTTGTTTGTGTACTTGGCGGTGAGGCCGTAGCTGGTGATCCACGGCTGCCTGCTCCATGCTCCCCAGCCGCAGCTAGAACCTCAGCTGGGGTCTCTTTGCTAAGTGGCGTGACCCAGACTTCCATTCCTACAGTGTCCGAATCCTTGATCACGCTGCCTTTTCTTTGGTTGCTGTGATTCTGCGACACTCTTGACTGTTGGGCACAGAGGTGCTGAGAGGCACCCAGACGTGGTCACCTTGCTAGCTGGGAGATGGGTTTTTCCACCAAGGTTATTGGGCGGCTGCCCCGGGAGGGGCATGCACATGTACTGATAATTAGGTTAAGAGTCTGTGATGAGATCATCTTGTGCAGGGAGGACTGGAGACCAAGGCTTAGATCTGGGTTTGGAGGAGAGACGGCTGCTCTACCAACACCGCCTATCAGGGCCACTTGCTCCAACCTGCTTTGCCAAAGCCCCGCTGCTGCCGTGTGGGACTTGGTGCCCACCTGCTCCTGCTCCTGCGCCTGTGTCTGTTCTGTTTAGCAACCTCACCTAGGCGCAGTGGCTGGCGGGGCAGTGCTGACGGTCCAGCCTGGGTCGAGCACCCCTCTGGGGAAGGCTGGGAGGAAGGGCAGGGCAAGCCAGCAGCTGCTGCAGCCGGTCTTGTTTCAGGCCACTTTTCGGAAGCAGGTTTTTATTCCAAGTACAGTCGTCCCTCCTTATCCGTGGGGATACATTCCATGACCCCAGTGGGTACCTGAAACCTCAGATAGTAACCAAACCCTAAATATACTGTTTTTTCCTGTACATATATACCTATGATAAAGTTGATAAATTAAGCACAGTATGAGATGAATAACAATAACTAATAATGAAATAGAACAATTATAATATGCCAGCATCACTAGCCTTGCATCTTGGGGCCATTATTAAGTAAAGTAAGGGTGGTTTGAGCACAGGCACTGTGCCTTTGCCGCAGTGTGGCTGGTCACCCAGATGCCGCCTGCCGCGTGGGTGCACTGGACGACGGGGTGAGTCACATCCTGGGGGGGGGGGTGGAGTGGAACGGTGCAAGGACACCACTTGGAACAGAGTGCAAATTAAAACTTATAAATTGTTTATTTCTGGAATTTTCCATTTAATATTTTGATCGTGGTTGACCGTGGGTAACTGAAGCTGTGGAAGGTGAAACCGTGCACAAGGCAGACCGGTGTGGAAGGAAGGGTAACGCCGGGATTTGGGGGAAACTTTCAAAAGACAGTGACGATGCTGATTTTTTCATGGAGACTTTATAGGTAAACTTAAAAGTTGCGAAGAGCTTTTAAGACAACTGGGGAAAGTACGGGCCAGTCCGTTTCAGGCAGCTCGGCAGATGGAGGCTCTGTGTTCTTTCTCCCTCCTCGGGGGGCTTCCCATGAGTAGCTCACAGTGTGAGTGGAAACGCACTTGGGAGGCAGCGCAGGGGTCTGGGCCTGGTCCTTGTCCTTGTGCAGGCTCTGCCGTGGCGGCCCTGAGAGACTGGCCGCTCTGGAGGACATCCCGGCTGTACTTGCTCGGACCCCAGGTCTGCTCGCAGCCTCTCTCCAACCAGCCGGGGAGAAGGGAGGCTTCCTTCCCAGTGGGCCCTGGCCCAGAACTGCCACCTCATCCACCTCACATTGGTCCTTAGATCCGTCACTGGAGAGCGGTTTGTCTTAGTCCTTGTGTTGTCTAGTGCTGGAGGGAAGCACTGTGCCTTGGTGACAGGGGCCTGTGGGTGAAGCTTGCTCTGGTGGGTGGGACAAGGCCTGGAGAGGGGCCTGGAGCATGGAAATAGGCCCTAAAAGGAGAGACGTCCTGGACAAGGTCCTACTCCGTGGGCAGACGGGGCTGGCCTGCCCGTGCCCACCCTATAAAGGGTCCCTGGCTCTGAGTCAGGTCCTGCTGGGCCCAGGAGCACTTGCGTGGACTTCCCTCCACCGGGGCGGCAGAGAGCTGCTGCTTTCACCCGAAAGGTGCTCCAACCAAGTTCACAGTCTTGGCCCGATCTTTGCGTTTGGCGTGTCGCAAACATGCAAATTCCTGTCAAGGGAAACAAGATTTATTTCTTACTAAAATATTTGTAGAAGAATCAGGTTCAAATAATTATTCCAGACTTCACTGCTCTTTCAACTCTGCTTGCTTCACAAAGACACGCATGCACACACAGGCACACACATACATGCACGCACACACATGCACACACATATGCATTCACACGAGTCATATGCTAAGCCTTCTGCAAGTCAGAGAAGAGAAAATAAGCAGATGGCTCGGAGGAGACGGAAAACTGGTATTGCTTTAATCAAAACTGTGAACACAAAGGAACAGAGAACCTAAAAATTTGAAAGAGCCAATCTCAAAGGCAGGCAGTTCAAAGGCCTTTCCAGCCCCCACCCCCACCCGGGGAGACGCGTCCCGAGCAGGAGGAGGGGGAGGCGTCCGCGGCCTCTGCCCGGCGCGGCACAGGCGGCCGGAGTCGGGGATGAGGGGTTGGTTAAGCGACGTGCGGAGGGAAAGATGCTCACAGGAGTGCACGTGGCTATGAAAGGGTTAGAAGGCTACACAAAAATATAAAATGTCATCTCCGAGTGATGAGATTCTGCACGATTTTCAATTTCCTTATTTTATATATATATTTATAATATACCAGTGTTACCCTATTCATCAAAAAAAATTACAGATTATTTTTAAAAAATCTAGCTCGTTGGCCTCATTGGACCGAGCAGCACCGGTGGCCCACTGGCCCCGGGTGGAGCAGCGCGGGGCGGCCGCGGCGCTTGGGCGCTGTCTGGGAGGCACACGCCGCCCCGCCCGGCGCCGAGGGGCCTTGGGAGCCAGGGGGCAGAACACTGCGAAAGGATTTTAAAAATGACCTACTGAGGTGAAACTGACATAATGTGAAACTGGCCGTTCTGAAACGAGCGAATCGGTAGCACCGAGCATCCACAGCGCCGTGCAGCCGCCACCTCTGTCTGGTTCCGGACGCTTCCGTCGCTCCGCAGTAGAGCCTGTTACCCATGCCACCAATGCGCAGTCTGCTGATACGACTTTTTTTAAAGAGAAAAATCTTACTTTGCTTTTGTAAAGTATTTTGGAAAAGAATAAGAACTCCCTTTCAACCTCTGTGGAGGCAAATATCCTGCTATCGTCCAGATGCGACGATGGGAGTCCTGGCGACCGTCTCCCGGTGCGTCCCCCTGGGGCTGGCTGCGTTTCCGGCCGTCAGGGCCGGAGTTCCGGAGTCCGCTGAGCCTGGCACCTGTCCCCAGCGCAGGCGCCGCTCACGGGCTGCGGCGCTGGCAATTCACTCCTGTGGGAAACCGCGGAATCATTTAGCCTCAGCGCTCACTGGCGAGTTCACTAAAAATCACTCCTAAGAAGGCGTGTGTCAGACGGTGGTTAAAACTGACAACACTGACGGTTTCCAGCATCTTGTCCTCTCCTCCAGAAGGGCCCAGCGCGGGCTGTTTCCCTTCATACGGGCTCCGAGGGGTCGGCAGCCCCTTCACGGAGACGGAGCATGGAGGGGGTTTTTGAAGCAGCTCGATGACTTTGAAGGCAAAATTTCCTGACAGGCTTAAACTTCCACTTCAAACATAAGCATCTTCAATAATTTGAAACAATGGGACTGTAAACTTTGCAACTGCCTTTGGAAGGAGGAAAGTGTCACTACCTCACCCCTGCAATTGAGGGAGGGGGAGGGGGCAGGCGTGAGGGTGACAGGCGTGGCGGGGGCAGGTGGCGGGGCGTGGCTGCAGCCGTGTGCAGGCGTTTGGTCCCACGCCTCCTGGTCTGGAGCCTCAGGTGTCCCGTCATCACTGCAGCCTCACGGCCTCTCCAGGGTCAGGCGAGGACCATGTCATCCTGCTTTAGGATAAGACGCCAAGACTCGGGTGGGTTCTGTGGGCGCTGCCTCCCACCTCCGGGGCGGCCGCAGCCTGCTCAGATGGCGAGCCCGTCAGTCCTTCCACAGCACCTTGACGGACAAAGTCAGAATGCGTCTGAAGCCAAGCTCGAGGTCGCTGGCTATCACTTCTCCCGTCCCGTGTCCTCTCTCGCTGCTCAGGTGTTTTCGTCAGCGCTGACCCCGATTCTCGAGGGCAGGGGCACAGCTCTCCCTGCAGATGTCCCTGGCCTCTCCCGTGGCAGAGGACAGCGATTCCTCGTCACCACCTCCTCCCCACCCCGCACACATCCCTTGGCCGTTGGCGCTCCCCACGGAGTCCTTTCGTACATTTTGGCTAAATCAATATTTGGTGTTTGTAATTATGATCATGTACATGTTTTCCTCAATTAAGTCACAATTGTACCAAGCATCTAACTCTTTTTTGGTCAACCCTTTTGCTTCCCCTGAAGTTCATCATTGCTGCCCCATTTAAAATGTGTTTGTTTCTCTGTTCACCTATTTTGAATTCAACCTCAGACTTTACTACAGATGCTAAACCCCTTTCAGTGTGGCGGTCACTTTCTGTAACTGTCTATGTTGCCAACGTCCCCGATTGTGTCCCCTGGCTAGGCTGGGTGTCCCCCAGGCCGCTGCAGGGTGGTCGCCCTGGGCTTCTCCTCGCCATACTCTGGGGAATTCCTTTCGCTTTTCCACTGCGTGGGAATCTCTGTTTTCTAGATTCCATGTCTTCCTCTTTCGAGGTGTAATCCCTCCTTTGGCCATGGGAGACACCCCCCAGTAACTTCCCAGGAAAGGACACAAGGGAAGCAACTTCCTGGTGTCTCGTGTGTCTGCAAGTGTCTTGACTCTGTTCTCGGAGTGACTGAGAGCGTGGGTGGGTGTAGATTCGAGGTTGGAAGTGGTGCATCTAGCATCCTGGGGGGTGCGGGCAGCTGGTTGGGGGCTGTAGGAGATGACGCTGGCCTGCCACCGGGCCACCACTGGGCCGGCTTATCGAGGCCCTTGCACCTCCCAGCACCAGTCAGGAGCCCAGCAGGAAACAGGGCTCAGCTCCGGGCATCCAGGGAGGATTCCAGTGGGAGGGCAGGGCTGAGGGAGCCCACAGGGAAGTGGAGGCCACGGGACTGGCCACAGTGGGGAGCGGCTGCACCCCCAGGGCTTACTGGGGCCCATGAGGAGCTGGGCCCTGGAGAAGGGCCTCCTGGCAGAAGCCTGGTGGGGGAGGGAGGTGGATGCAGTGCCAGAGGGGGAGGTAGGAGGGTCTGGGGGAGGGGGTGGAGGGAAACCAATGGGGCGGGGGTGTCAGCTGGGGAATGCCTGGTGTCCTGGGTGCCCTTGACCGCTCAGAATCCATTCCTGCCCTTTGTTTAGATGGAGAAACTCCCAGCCCCCTCCCAGGGGACAGCAAGTCTCACAGCTGCCGTGTCATTGTGGGATGGTGTCACCTGGTCGCTGCCTGCCCGTGCCGACATCTGGGACCACTGCTGCCTGTCATGTAGGACGTAGTGCAGGAGAGGATGAAAGAGAAGGGAGGCAATGGAAAGTCTGCTGGCTGCCCTGGCGCCCTCGGTAGCTGCCATCAGGCTGATGTTCCTGTCCCCAGGCTGGTGGTATGAGGGGAGTGGGGACCTGTGGAGGCTGGCACCCTTTGGCTGAATCTAACCTAAGTGGAGCTGGGGCTGGAGCCATCAGAAGTCATCCTTGAGGGCACAGCCGGGCAGACAGGACAGCAAGGGACCCGGGAGGCAGGTGGGAGAACCCGGCACAGCTGTGTGTGTGAGTTTCAGCCTTGCCTCCCAGGCAGCAGGAGCCACTGAGGACACTAAACCTGGACACAGACAGGGTCAGCTGGGATGTAGAAAATGTCTGTGACAGCAAAGGGGGCAGCCTCAGGGCAGGGGGCACAGTCAGGAGGCCGTGACCTAAGTAACAACAGAGTCCCTTTTGCCGAGCCTTGGCTGGGTCCGGGATCGAGGTCCAGGGTCCTCTGGTGACCCGGCTGCGCAGGTACCATCGCCATCCTCTGTCAGTGGACGGGAACTGAGAAGAGGTTCAGAGATGCGTGTTTTAGAAATATGTGAAGATCTCTATTAGTTAGGCACATTGGCCTCTGACTCTTACTCTTCCTTAGCAGGAGTGGGTAGGACAATTGAGTTCTAACGCTGGGCGTCCTAGCCACGCTCGTGCATTGAGCAGATGGGATCGGAGGCACACAGGGGTTAAATAGCCAGGGCAAGCTCACCAGGAGGGCCACTTTCTGGTACCTCCCTCGTACCTCACTCCTCTTGTTCTTTTTCTGTTCTGCAAAGGTGGCACATTTTAACAGGTTCCTTCTCTTATAAGGCCCTGGGTCCACCGTTGTGAGGGAGGAACCACGGCCCACAGAGGTGGTGAGGAGCAACAGACACCAAAGGAGGTGACCAAGGAGACAAAGGGGTTGCCCACAGTAGCTCTGTCAGCACCAAAGACAAGGACGCTCAGGGGACAGGAGCACGGCAGTCCACTACGCATGGCCCAGCCAACAGCAGGTGCATTAGGTGCCGCGGGCCCCTCTCTCCCGGAATCCACCCTCCAAAATCACACTCGAAAATTGACACTCATTTGCTCCTGTAATCTGCCAGACACCAAGGCCAGACGTTTGTTTTCCCCATTGCTAGGGGTGGCTGAGTCAACCAACGGTGACTACGCAGCACTCACACGGGTGTTGGTGGTGGCTGGGGATTTGGAGGCTTTATAATTATTCTGGAGTGATGATGTAATCAAATATACAGCAAAACAAACTGACAACCTGGTAAAGAACGTGGGATTATCCTTGATGCTCACATAAAATGTGCTGAAAAGGATCCATGGAGACCCACTCCAGTGCTGTGCTCTCTGGGAAGCCTGCCCCAGCCTGAGGGACAAATCCCTCCCTCCTGGTGTTCCAGCAGCACCTGCCTGGACTCTGTCCCTCTGCTCCCCTGCCTCCAACTAGATCAGGAGCTCGTCAAGGGCAGGGACCTTATAGACTGTGTACCTTGGCATCCAGCCATCAGCAAGGGGCCTGCCCCACAGCGGGTGCACACGGATGTAAGTTGAATCAGCTTCAAAGTGTCAGCGATGCACAAGAGCCAACGAGCAAGGGCCCAGAGACACACAAGAGCCAACGAGCAAGGGCCCAGAGACACACAAGAGCCAATGAGCAAGGGCCCAGAGACACACAAGAACCAATGAGCACAGACCCAGAGACACACAAGAACCAATGAGCACAGACCCAGAAACATAGAAAAGCCAATGAGGATAGACCCAAAAGCATATAAGAGCCAATGAAGACAGATTTTTCCACAAAACTCATGGAAAAGGAATTTGGAGGAGAGATGTGTCCCGCGTGATTGGCCAGGGGCAAGGAGGGGGTCTTAACTCCTCCTTCTCAACTTTGCTTCATCTTTAGAATGGGTTTGGCTGGGTTTCCACCACAAACCATGAAAGCAAGGATCTATAAACAAGTAAGTCCGTCATCTTCAAAGTCGTGCACACATGGTCCGTCACCAGTGTTAGTATGTGTGGGACACGCACCGTCAGACCCATGAGAAGCGTGGTCCGAGTGAGGCCGCAGCTGGGAGGGGAGGACCAGGGAGGAAACACTTGTTCTGGAGCAGGAGGGCCCCGTCCTCCGTGTGAGGTGCAGATACTTCACGGTTATTGTCCGTGATGTTTCACACATTTAGAAAAGACCCCGGAGAAGCACGTGTTTCCAAGTGTCATTTGATTTAATGCTTCAGTACAAATGGCATTTTATTGTACACGGTTATGTGATCTGGTAACCAGCGTGCACTCGGCAACAAAGTCAATATTGAAGTATTAAATATTTGTTGGTGACTAGATCTTATTTTTAGCTGAAAAGTTGGCCAAGCGGGAGGCCACATGGAGGAGATTAGGCTTAACAGGAGCCGTCGCATCAGACTGTTGCAGAAAGCGGTTCTGGTGCTGTTAGGAAGCCGGTGCGTGCCTCTGAGCCGTGGGGCTTTCCCTGGAAGGATTTTACTGTTTGAGAATAAAGCTCTTTGGTCTTAATAATTTGGAACAAACGAATGCGTGTTTCCATCTCCAGCCTTCAGCCAGCTCAGCTGGAACCTCCTGCGTATCTGCCAAAGCTCTTCACCCTCCTCTCTGGGCCTCTGAAATCCCCGTTTTCGGGAAGTCCTTGTTCCACAGAAGTCTCCCTGCTGTGAACACATCAGCCAACGCTGCTCCTGGAGAGGAGGCCCGGGCAGAGGGCCTCTGGGGCTGCGTGGGGGCAGGTTCTCGCTTCAGTGATGTCCCCGCCACACCGCCTCTGTTGTCCCTCCTTGAACATCTCAGAGCCTTCGTCTCTTTCAGGGGCCCTTGCAGGAAGCTCTGGAGCCTCCTCAGCCTGCACGGCCAGGCACAGCTCTGCCCGGCTCCAGGACGTCCGGCTGCCTGCGCGCCAGGTCAGGGGGGCCCGTAAGCTTGTGCAGCGCAGCAGCCCTGCCCGAGGGGCTCATCGGGGTGCACAGGATTGAGCACTCAAGGGACATGTCATGCTTCTGATGATGCCGGGGCCTGAGGGGGACAATGACAAGGGGGCCATGGCCTCTGCGGCACAGCTGGTGCTGTCTCCGGTGGCTGCATTGTTCCGGGCTCAGCGTGTTTCTGTGTGAGCAGCAGTAGGAGGCCCAGACGGTCAGTCACTCACTTTGCATGATGGTGGCCCACAGAGTGCTCTGGTGACTTTTTATGTCCAGGCAATGAGGACTTGGAAGACGCCCCACATCCAAATAGCTTTGAGTACTGAGGTTTTCCCATTTGTCCCCCAGGGATGGTAACATTTTACTGTTCACTTCCAGAGAGCAGCGTCCACCGCGGCCTTTTGGCCCCTGCTGGTTGAGGGCGGGGGGTTGGGAGAAGAGCACGTGCTGTCAGGAGGGCGAAGTGCCCAGGGCAGCCCATGGGCTTTGGAGGCTGCCAGAGGGCACGGGGCCCTGGGGCCACCGTTAAGCAGCTGGGCCGGATCAGGTTCTAAGGTCTGAGGCCGGGGCTTGACCACAAGCAGTGCAAGGGCCTGAGCATCATGAGGCCCCTCCAAGATGGTTTTCCAGCTAGCTCGGTGGATTACCTGTGAGTACCTGTCCTCTCAGAGCTCTGCAGAAACCATGACGACATTGTGAGCAAACCTTCTGGGACTGGCTACAAAAGGACACGGTTGGAGAGTCACAGGCCGGCTGGCCTCCCCACGCTCCTCCTGCAGCCTCCACGACACTCTCTCCTGGGCAGCCCTTGTCACCTCCGGGCCAGCCTTCAGAGCCTCCTTCCCTTCCAGCGTCCCTTCTCTTGCACCCAAACGCACGTCCGTACCTGCTCATGAGCTCCCCTGGGGACCCAGGTGAGAGTCCACAACCCAGGTCAATCCTGGCCCTTTTCTTGGCAGATGGGCCTGGAGAGCTGAGTTCTGGGGGGAAACAGTGTAACTTGACCAACTGGTGCCACCACCCTGTTCTCCAGCATCCTCTGGGGCGTGGGTACCATCCGTCTATCTGTCCACTCGGCCCTGGTCACTGTTCCTCGCCGGCACTGTGCCTGAACTTCACCCCTCTCCTAGAGCCCTTGCTTTATCCCCTCCTTCTCACCCTCAGGAGGTGGGAGCTTCCTTTAACAGTGAAGACACTGGATTAAAAATATCTGAATACTGTCAACCTGTTATCTGCAGCTGGGCAGGAGGATGTGCTCTGTAGCTTGCTGGACGGGCAGCTATCTGCGTGTGCTGTGTATCTTGTGGCTTCTTTAAACAATTTTCCCTGCTGTGCCATCCAGATTATATTCTGTGTTTTGTTCAAGAATTTTTAAAGTTTTGCTCTTCACTTTTGGTTATTTGATCCATTGGAACTGCTATTTTCCAGAATTATAATGTCACTTTTGTGAGTGGTCTAAGGAAGAGATCTGCATTCTGATCACCATCCTACCCCCAGGAATGGGGAAATGACACCTTGGTCATGTGCTAAGTTTTCCACATATAGGAAGTTCTGTTTCCGGCTTCTCTCCTCCGTCCTACGGTCAATTCATCTACAGGTACCAACACCACAGTCTCCAAACTGTAGAGTAAGTCTTGGCATCTGGGAGGACATATCCCTTTCCTTTATTGTTATTCTAAAGAGCCATGGCTGTTGTGGAACTTTAGTTCATCCTTGTCCTTGTTAGTTTCAGGAAGAACTAGCAAATTTTCAGGAAAAAACATTCTGTGGGATTTTGGAAGGCAGTGCATTTAATGTACAAATTAACTTGTGGAGGATTGATACCTCTGTGATGTCATAGCTTCCCGTTCATGATCATGGTATTCATTTAAATACTTCTGTGTCCTTCACCAAAATGTTATACTTTCCTTCATATAAATCTTACACCAGTTTTGTTAGATTTATTCTTTAGCTTTAGTTTTAGTGCTACTTTGAATAGCATTTTTCGATTTTTACAGCTTTTGATTGGAAGCTGTTTGTGTGTAAGAAACTGTTAGTTTGTGTTTGTCTTGCAGTCTTAGATTTTTCTATGTATAAAATCATAGATAGAATCATATCATGTGTGAAAAATATTTTATTTTATAGTCCTCATAGATCTTATTTACTTTTCGTGTCTTATTGAGTTGGCCCTAGTTTCAGAACAATGTTCAGCACATGCCTAAGAGGCATGTCCTTGTCTCGGTCCTTTAAAGATAACAAAACATCTTCCAATTTTGAACCATTTTTAAAACCTCAGAAAAGGTGAAAGAATGAACACCCCCAAACCTTTTACCTGGATTCATCAATGATTGACATTTGGCCTCTTTTGTTCTCTATTATTACTTTTCAACTCTTTGGGTATAAGTTACACACATCGTGATATTTCATCCTAAATATTTCAGTAGTTGTAGCGTAAGAACAAGGACATTCTTCTACGTAACCAGAACTGGGAAATGTAACAACATTAATGCTAACATCTATTACACTATGTATATATTCAGATTTTACCAGCTGTCTCAATAAAGTTCTCTGCAACTATTTTTTCCTTGATCCAGGATTCAATCAAGGATTGCACAATGCATTTAGTTGTCATATTTCAATGCCCTTTAATTAAGAACAGTTCCCCAAATCTCCACTTCCTTTTTTTGTCTTTTGGGACTTTTTGAAGAATCTAGGCCAATTTTTTTTTTGTGGCACAACCCTCAATTTGAATTCTTAAAGAGAAAACATTAATGTGTCCCCATTGGAATAACTCTTGAAGGTTTTCATTATATACCTATTAATAAACTAAGAAATTACCCTGTATTACTACTTTGCAAGAATTCTTTTGCTTAATCATGAGTACATGTTTGGTATTATCAAATACTTTTTTGGCCTTTATTTGGATGATCATGTGTGGTTTTTGATCTGAATTCATGGTGTTGTATTACTAGATTTTCTAATGTTAAGCCAACCTTGCATTCCTGGGATACCTCTAACTTGATCAGAACTTATATATTTTTTCTCATACATTTTAGAATTCTATTTGTTAGTATTTTATTTAGAATTTTTGAGTCTGTGCTCATAATTTTCCTTTTGTTCCTGCTTTATCTTGTCTTGCTACCAGAAGGATGCTAGAGGAAAAAGGGGATAGTTTCCCCCGCTTGTCTAGTCTTTAGAACATATTAGTTAAAATAGAAGCTTCAGTAATTTCATTTTTTTAAAAAAAATTGTCCATCACATATAATATTTCAAATATATTAGCCCCAAATTGTTCATTTATTTTTATTTTTAATCATTACTTATCAATCATTCTTCTTCTTTTTAATTTCTAATATATTTTATTCATGCCTTTTTTCTTGAGTTATCAAGGAAAAAAGGATGTTTGTGTTTTTTAATGTGTCCTTTGTAGAGAATCAGCGTTTGATTTTTTCATTTCTCACTGTTGTTTCTTTATGTGCTATTTCAATGTTTTTAACATATTATTTTCTTCTTTTGCTTTATGCTGATTTATTTAACTTCTTAAATTTAATTTTTACTCATTAATTTAAAATCTTCCTTGTTTTCTAATATGTATACATACCTTCCCGGTAACGTGCCCTTCATCCGCATTCCACAAGCTTTTGTTCATAGTTCTTTGTCCCCGTTCTATCCTTGGTGTTTATAATCTCCATTATGATGTCCTCCAGACCCGCGCATCATTTGACAGTGATACTCAGTCTCCAGATGTAGCGGTGCATCTCAGCTGACTCTAAAATCTTATTTTGAAATTCACTGTGGGCGGCATGTTTTCAAATCTTTGGAATTTTTCAAGACTCCCTTTGTGATCCATGATGATGTTTGTGGTCAGTGTGTTTGAAAAGAATGTGTATTTGCGGGAGCTTGGGAGATACATACACACATATATGTGTGTACATGTACGCTATTTCAATGTTTTATATTCTTCCTGGTGTTTGAAAGCGCAGTGTATCTATTAGCAAGGGAAACGTACTGAAGTCTCTCCCCCCGATTGCAGGTTTCTCAGCCTCGTGCAGCTGTCAGGCTGCGCCGTGCGTGCGCCGAGGCTCTGCCGTGGGACGCGTGCGGGGTGAGGACGATCCGCCTTCCCGGAGAGCTGTTGCTTTTACCATTAAAACGACCTCTTCCGTTCCTAGTCATAGGAATCTGCCTCAGGATCTATTTTGTCTAATGTGGATAAAGCCGTCCGAGCTTCCTCTGGTTCAGCGGTCAACTGTGTCGTTTCCCGTCGGCCCCCTGTTGCCTTGCGTTTGGGGTGTTGCTTTCATAACGCGAATACGGTGTCACTGGTGTGTGGAACGGACACAGTTCGTGCCGCGATGAAAGCAGGACTTCACTCCTGTTTTCTGCTTCTCTAAGTGCATCTGTCGGTGGTGATGTCGCACCGTCGCAGGCTTGGGCGGGTCCCAGACTCACCGCGGACTTCTGGGTTACACCGCAGTCCTTAAACACCGGAGTTCAGAGACCACGTATCTGCCCCCGGCTCTTCATCGCAGCTCTTAATCCATGTGCCCTCTCTGTCCCACCCGGCCGGGCCTCGCTGGCTGGCGGGAGCCTCAGTTCCCCGGGGCTGCACGTGTGAGGGGAGGGGAGCAATGGGGGGGCTTCTGCCCCGTGGGCCTGGCAGGTGTTTTCAACCGGCTTTCTAGTGGGGCATTTGGGGGGCGCTCGCACTCTCGTTGCTGCTCCGGGGCTGCAGCGCGGGGTCCAGGCCCTTGGCTGCTGTTCCGCCTGGTCTCAGGGTCACTCTCTGCAGGTCCTTCTGCTCCAGGTGCTCAGTGCTCTCAGGTGGTGCTCTGGGGCAGGACACAAAACGTCTCCTCTGTGTGTGTGTGTGTGGGGGGGGGATATCTGTGTGACCTGTTCCTGGTCTGTCTCTGACCCCCAGTAGCTCCGTCGTTTTTGCGCGGCCCACACCTGGTCCATACCTGGTGCAGGAGAACTTCTCCGGCACCGTGCGCCTGATGAGAGCACTGTCTGTGCAGCAGCCCGCTCTGTCCACGCCCGCCGGAGCCGCTGGCCAGGCCCTCTCTCTGGGGCGGGAGGAAGTGGTCAGTCTAGAGCGGCCCCGCGCAGCCCGATGAAGTCCACACCCCGCTCAGTGGACTTATTCTCTGGCGGTGAAGGAGGTCTAGCCCTCCCAGAGTCCCCTCCCGGGAGGGCTTGAGTCACAGCGTCACTGTCACCAAAGACACACCTGCGCTCTCTCCCCGCTTCCCATTCTCGCTGTGTTCTTGAATGTGCGCAGATTCAGAGGCAGGGGACGGGGTCCTAACCATTTCCTTTGTGAATCTGGCACTTCACTTAGAATTTTTACATCCACTTAAATTAAAAACTTCGACTTTAGGATCTCTGGTAGTTAAAATAATCTGTGCCTTAAGAAAGATAAATTTAATTCCTTTGCATTTATTGTGATTGTTCACACATTTGGACTTATTTCCAGCATGATTTTTTTTTGTTGTTGTCTATTTACCATTATTTTCCTTGTTTCTCTTTTTCCTTCCTGACTTCGCTACACCGACAATTTTCTGTATTTCCTTGCTCTACCATTTGAGAGTTAAACTTTTTTTATCTGTTGTTGTAGTGGTCACCTGAACTTTTTAACATGTGACTAACTTTATACTTTTCTAAGCCCCTTTCTATGCAAATTAAAATAAAATCCTAACCCCCACCATGAACTCGATGGATCCCCCCCTTGGCCAAGACGACCCCCCGAAAAACCTTAAAACCGAGCTCCTGGCTGTGAAGGGAAGGGAGGTCAGACATTGCCCCTTACATGCCTTCCTTTTGGAGTTTAGATAAAATTGACCAGCAGTAATGTTAAAACAGAGACCCTGAGACAGAAGAGACTCTGCTGCAAATTTTTCAGTGCAAAGATTTCCAAATGGATTATTCTTAAACCTGCAATTTCTGTTCTCACTTAATGGTTACTATCCCTTCTGTTGCCATAAATTCTAACAGTTTAAAATTCTTTTAAAAATCACTCAGTTTTCTCCTTATTTCAGCAGGGATGAAACCCTCATAAATTGGTCACATTAACTGTGTCTTGTGGTAAGAGATTTTGTCAGGTGTTTTACACTTTTTATTTAAATGCTCACCTTACCTGGGAGTACCCTGAGGACCTTGAGCAAATTTGTGTATTGTTACGTAATTAGAGGAAAAGACCGTTGTGAACAAACACCAGCGAAAGATAAAAGTTAACATCCTGGTGTCCTTACTAACAGAAGGGCTCGTGGAAGTGGATAAAGTAAAGAAGTTAAGTCTACAAGAAATTCAAAACAGGGCCACAAACAGATCATCTGTTACAGAAAATGTTTGATAAACAACCCAATTTTTCCCCTCACTGATAAGAAATGCAACTTAATTAAGATAACAATTAATACTGCCCTTACTTATTAAATTCCAGAAAAATGAAGCGATGCTAGTACTTCATGCTGGTGAAGGTTTGTGATACAGGTGCTCTTTTACCATGGTGGGGGTTTAACTTCTCAGGGAAGCAATGACAACACAATAACCTCACCAAGGGCTCACTGAGCACCCACTGTGAGTTGAGCTGAGTACCTTACAGGCATCGGATATATCTATCAAGAACGAAAAATGTTTTATTTTATTTCGGTGACTTTTATAAATGTCCAACAAAAGGAGGGTGGTTAATTAAATTATGAGACATTTTGCTTTCAGAGAGTTTCCTTAATGGGAGAAAAGCCCCTGAATAAGAATTTTAAAGCCAGACAATTGAGCTGTTCACCATGCAAACGTGCACAGAACATCATCTGGACAGAAATACGTGTGTATGCCACGAGCGATTTCTGTGACGGTCAGATTGGGGCCGATCGTTTATGTCTTCTGTATTTTTCTGGGCTTTCCAAATTTTCTACAACGTGGTGTTAGCACTTTAATGTAAAGAAATTAACTGACAGAAAGCAGAGTTTTCGGCAGTAAGTGTCCTTCGGACAGGTGACGTTTTTGGCAGGCCCGTGCCAGCCTTCTGGCCTGAGACGGCCGAGAGCCCTCTCGGCCCTTCTTCTGCCGGCTGTCGCTGCGTCCCCCACCCCGGGGGCTTTCTGACTCTGTTCCTGGACGAACGTTGACAAACCACCCGTTGCCTCGGGCAGCTGGTTCCTTTGGGCAGCTCTGTCTGTTCGGATGTTCTTTAAACTGAAATGCATTCGGTGATACCAGACATGGAATTTATCGCAAAACTGCCTTTGAGGCCCCAGCTCCGGGTGACAGTAGGTGCCGCTTGTGTCCGAATCCAAAATGCACAGCCAGCGTGCGACTGTGTGCCCTCCTGTGCGAGTCTGACCCCCAGGGGACATGTGGCAATGTCCGTAAGCATTGCTGAGGGTCAGGACCGAGCGGGGTGGGGGTGCTGTCTACCGGCATCGGGTGGGTGGAGGGCAGGGGCGCTGCTAGACACCCGGCAATGACAGGACAGCCACACACAGCAGAGAGTCGCCTGGCTTAAATGTCAATACTGCCAAGGTCGACAGACCCCAGCTTGGGCATAAAAGTACTTAAAAGCTCTTGTTTACAAAACCCATATACTTTTATTAAAATACAATTATTTTTCATGTTTTTATACACAAGAAAGTACTATCAATGACTTTTGTGCTAACACACCACATTTAAACTAACTTCTTACAAATAAGTTTTAGGCTTCAAAACGTCCCTTGTTGAATAACTTGATACACGCCTGTCAGCTCTGATAATTAGAGATTATACGTTTTAAGGCCAAAAGGAATGGAGGGGCGTACCTGGGGAGTTACCCTGGGTATCTGTCAGACACTCCTGGACTCTGGCATGAGGGCCCGAGGGGCCTGGCCCCGACCTTGGGGTGCCCTTCAGCGAGCTCCTTTGATCCCGGCCTCCCCAGCAAGGGCTCATCGTAGTGGACGCAGAGCACGCTCTCGCGGAAGGTTCTCCTGCGAGGGGCAAAGTGAAGACACATGTTCTGTCTCTGTTCAAAACGGTAACACGTGAAAGTCTGCCTAATTTACGTCATTTTGTATTTCCGTTAGCAACATCCTCTGCATGAAACCGTCAGCGCACTGGAGATGCCTTGGGATGGCCCCTGGCCCCATCCTAGGGGTCAGGAGATGACCTGGCGGTGGGAGGAGGCCCTGGGACCCCGGAGCCTCAGGGTTGGCCACTAACCAGCCCCGTGACTTTGAGAAGGTCATTCTGTCCTTCTCTGTTTGAGTTTCTTTATCTGTCAAACAGAGAGATTATATCAGGGCATCCTCTGTTTTCCTTATGTCTCCAAAATGCTAGGATTTCAGGGTATTGTCTGAAAAGGACAAGCGCCGTCATTAGCAGTGCAGGGCGCGTTATAAATGGTTCTTTCCCCGCTGCTTCCTCCTCACATTTGGGGATGGATTCAATTTCCTTCCCACAGCTTTTCTTTAACAAATGCAGTCTGACTCACCAGTTACGCCTTTATTTGGGATGATTTTAGAAGGAAAACAAGTTCAAAGACTTGTTTGATAGGAACTGAAACCAGAAGTGGGTTGCATATGGATGTCGAAAATAAATTTATAAGCTAAAGGGTATAGCAAATTTCTGCTCTACCCAGTGTTTCTTCAAAAACAAAAAGATACTTCAGAATAAAAGAGTTTGGGCCCTTCACATTTGGTTGCTGCATTTTTATTTAATTAATAACTGTCTTTGGCCATTTTTCATCTGGCAAAGCAATGTAACCAGGAAATAATCAGGAAAACGTTACTCAACATATTGCCGATAAATTATGACATGGCAACTGGAGACGTCTGAGTTTGGTGGGTCCTTGATCTTTTCATGGGCCATTAGGAATAATTTCCACAGGGTTCTTGCAGGTGGAGGGAGAAGCTGTGGAAGCTGGAAGCTTCAGCCTGGCCGCGAAAGCAGAGCGGGGAAGTGCACGAGCTTTGACCGAACGGCCGCCCTGCAGCAAGAATCCAGTGTAAACTCTCCGTCACCTGAAGGTGCAGGGAACCGGCCTCCCGGACTTCTGAGGTCCTTTCTGACGCTAAGGGCACCAGCGGTGTGGTGCTGAGTCTGGGGGCCAGGCTTTGGCTCTCCGGGGCTGTCTGAGGTCCGTGTGGCCGGCGGAATCCTAAGACGGCCCCGAGAGCCTGCCCTGGCGTCCACGCCCTGCTTAGTGTGTGACGTGGGAACGACGGATTTCACTCCAGGACTAGGTGGTTACAGGGCACAGCTGACGAAGAAGGAGAGATGGCTGATCTAGCACGTGACCCGTGAAACCGGAGGCCAGAGGCAGAGGAAGTCAGAGAGCCGAAGCATTAGAGAGACTCCACGTGAAGGAGGTTCTCTGTTGCTGGAGGGGACCCCGTGGCTAAGGCCGTGGGCTGCCTCTGCAAGTGGGGCTATCCCTGGCTGGCAGCCAGCAAAGAAGCAGGGACGTTGGTCACATGGCCACAAGGAACTGAGTTCTGCCAACAACCCGAGAAAGCGGATTCTTTCCCAGGGGAGCCTCCAGGTGACAGCCCAGCCAGCTGACCCCCGACTGCAGCCCTGGAGACCCTGCGGGGAGAGTCCAGTCCCGCCGTGCCTGGACGCCCCCCCCTGCACACCTGTGCGTTAATAAATGGGGCGATTCTGAGCTACTGAGTTTGCAGCAATTCACCGCACAGCAGTAAAAATGACTACAGCAGCCACGTTCCTAGGATGCTAAGATTCTTGGATCCCTGGATCCAAGGATGCTTGGATTCATTCCTAGATGAATCCAAGTGGCGATGTCAGAGATGGCAGGAAGGTGCCGCCTCCACCTCCCCGTGGAATCTTCGCCTCTCAGGATGCGCAGCTCCTCACAGTGTGTCATCTACCCGCCAGCGTCCTGGGCGCCACTCTGTCGTGAAGGCGGGAGCTGGTGCTGAAGGGGAGATCGCGGGACTTCAGCGCTGATGCTCTCCGCTTGTGATTGCTTCATAGCATTTGACCAAGTCACTTCACACTGGGACCGTTGTTTGATCCTCTGCATTCGGATAATTGAATTAGGTGGTGACTAACGTCTAAGAGGCTCGTGTGATCTGCTGCGGTTTTGTGGTTGTCCTCAGCCCCATGTCCCCGCGTGGTCGGCGAGTCTGTGCCTGAACACCTGGAACGGAAGCTACTGGCAGCTCACTTCACCTGGGGACAGCGGTGACGTGGGCCTGTTCACTCTCCGTTCCACACGTGGCGACCCTGGACTGAGCGTGAGCCAGTGGCTGTTGCAGCCAGCGAATCAAGACTAATTGCAACAAAAACAAAAACAGAAGAAAAAAGAGACGCACCGCAGCGTGGCGAAGGAAGAGGGGAGTTGGTTCAGAGTCGGGGCCGGGGATCAGAGTGGGGACAGGGGCTTTCTTTTCACAGCTGTTCCTGCACGGGGTGAAGCGAGAGCTGCAGCTTCAAGGAGCTGCGGGGGGCAGAGCTGCGTCCATAGGCCAGGACACCGGGAGGTCTCTGCAGCGATGCTCTTGGTGACAGGCTTGCAGGGTGCTGAGCGGGAGAAGCAGGACGTGAAGTGGCACCTACTGGAGAATTCGATCAAGTCCTTCCAGCCGGGTCTGTTCATCCACCCCCTGCCCGGGAGACACCTGTCCCAGAGCAGAGGGGTCTGGCCTGGTCCCACAGCTGCGCTTCCCATCAGGACCACCCCAGGGCGAGCAGAAGGGGTCACCGGGGACCTGAGCCGTCTAATGGTTCTGTTATTGCCGAACACATGGGTGCTTTCCTTTCCTTCCATTTTTTAAAAAATTTTTAAATCGTGGTGAAATACGCATAAAATTTGCCGTCCTGGCCATTTTTAAGTGTACGGTGCTGCTGGGCACATCCGCGTTGTCGGGGAGCTGTCGCCACCGTCCCTCTCCAGGATATTTCATCTTGCGAAACGGGAACCCCGTCCCCATCAACACTGACTCCCCGCTGCCCGCCCCCAGCCCTGGCACCTGCCGCTCTGCTTTCTGTTTCTGTGAACTCGAGTACTTTGGGAACCTTGCATGCGTGGAATCCTGCGGCCTTTGTCTTCTTGTGACTCAGCATAGGGTCCTCAGGGTTCACCTGTGCCGTTGCGTGCGTCGGGATCTCCATCCTTTTTAGGGCTGGATAATATTCCTTTGTGTGGACGGACCACACCTTGCTGGTCCATTCTTCTGTAGAGGGACACTCGGGTTGTTTCTGTCCTTTAGTGTTGTCAATGATGCTGCGTGAACATGGGTGCCCTTCTTTTCCTTTCTACTAAACATTTTTCACAAGGGGCACAAATCCCACGTGTATGGTTTGAAGACTGTCTGCAAAGTGAGCACATCCGTGCGTCCACCCAGAGCAGCGCACAGGACGTGACCAGCACCCAAGAAAGCTCATGCCCCTCCCACTCGTTTCCCCGTCCCCTCCCGGAAGGTAACTGCCGTCCGGACCCCGCCTATTAGTTATTTCCACGTTTGATGTTTCCGTGAGCGGCAGCACGCACTCTCGTGCCTGGCTTACTTTGCCAACGTCACGTTTGTGAGATCCACCCCATGTTGTTTCAGGAAACGGCGATTCAGTCATTCTCTTTCCTGTGTAGGTGGTAAGTGTTCCATGGTTTAAAAAATCTCCATTTATTCATCGATTCTGTGGTATGATGGATATTTGGTGTGTTTCCCGTTTGAGGCTATTGCAGATAAAGCTGCTATAAATATTTTTGTTCACGTTCTTGGTGTCCATAGGCATTCATTTCTGTTGGTGTAGACCTTGGAGTGGGATTGCTAGGTCGCCGAGGAAGTGTGTGGTCAGCTGTAGAAGATACTGGCAAATATTGATAGTTTTTCAGAAGGATCATTCCGTTTATACTCCTTTCAGCAACGTGCAAGGGTTTAACTTTAAATATTCTGGGGATTACTGTGTGTTATCTCATTGTGATTTAAATCTTCATTTCCTTGGTAACTTAAGAGGATGTGCAGCTTTCCTTACGTTTCTCGGCCACTTGGACGTCCTCTTTTGTGGCGTGTCTGCTCGAGTCTCTTGCCTACTTTTTAAATTGCGTTGTCTTTTTATTATTGATACATAGGAGTTTAAATTTTTTTTCTAGATATAAGGTCTTCCTCAATATTTTGTATTTAAAATATTTCTCCTCACTTCATGTGGTTTGCATTTTCACTATTTTAGTTTTTTTCTTTTGATGAACGCAACTGGAATGTGGTCCAGCGTATCAACCATTTCCTTTCTGAGTAGCACCACTTTTGTGTGGCGTAGGGAGTATTTGCCCCCAAACACGTTATGAACACTTTCTCTCATGGTGTCGTCTAAAGCCTTACGGCTCTCTCTTTCGCGTTAGATCTACAATCTGTACAGGATTCGTTCCTTTGTAAGATGTGAGGTACAGGTCTAGGTTCCTTTTTCTCCATGTGACTATCTTGTTGCCCAGCACCATTTATTTAAAAGACAAGCCTTTTGCCACTGTTGCGCAGCTGCCTGAGTCATTAATGAAGTGTGTTATTGGTGTCAGTCCCTTCCTGGACTTTCTGTTCTGTTCCATTGGTCAGTTTTTTCCCCTTGTGTCAATACGTCAATACAACTGTCTTCTTAACCACTGCAGCTTTTTTTGTTTTTTTTAAGAGACAGGATCTCACTGTGTTGCTCAAGCCAGACTCCACCTCCTAGGCCCAAACCATTCTTTCTTCTCAGCCCCCCATTAGCCACTGGGTTAGCTTTACTACGTCTTGCAGTGTGAGTCCTCCACGTTTATTCTTCTTTTTGTCTTGCTATTCACGGCCCTGTGCATATCCACATAAATTTTTAAAACTAAGCCTGTCAAATTCCTCACCAAAAAAATGTGGAGGTTTTCATCAGGATTGTATTGAATCTGTAGGTCAAAGAACTGACATTTTTTTTACAATATTGAGTCTTTGAGTTCATGAACATGGTATATCTGTCCATCTGTTTAGGTGTTCCCTAATTACTTTCAATAATATAGTATAGTGTTCTTTCTAGGTATTTTAGGATATTAAATGCTATCGTAAATAGTATCATTTTCAATTCCAATTTCTAATTATTTGTTGCTTGTATATAGAAATGAAATTATTTTTGTTGATTTATCCTATACTTATTCATTTTGCTAAATTTACATGTCAATTCTGATAGTTTGGGGTTAGAATATTCTTCACTACATATACAATCAATTGTCTGCAAATAAGGACAGTTTACTTTCTCTATTTCTAATCTATATAACAGTTATTTCTTGCTTTGTTCTCAAGAAAATATATTCTTGCCTTATTTGGTGAGCTAGGGCCTGGATCTGTAGCAAAATGTTGGATGAAAGTGGTGCTAGCCGACATCTTTCTCATTTCCCCTGTTTTCAATGTCCAAAAGTTTTCAGTATTTCACCATTAACTGTAATGTTTGCTAGAGGTTTTTTAATAGATGCTGTTTATCAGATTAAGGAAAGTCACTTCCATTACTAGTTTTCTACAAATTTTTATTATGAGTTGGTGTTGAATTTCCAAGTACTTTTAAAGCATTTATGAGATAATCTTATACTTTTTATCCTTTAATCTAATGTGATGAATTACCAACCTTGTACTCTTGGAAGAAAACCAACTTTGTCATGATGTCCTTTCTATATATTGAAGGATTCTATTTGCTAATAAAATTTTGATCAGATTATAGGTTTTTTTTTTTTAGATAAAAATGCTGACTTAAAGTGGCATGTATTATATTTCCATCAGGAGACATGCAATTTTTATCCCTCCATTTCTTATGTTAGCAACCGTTAGTGTTCATTGTCTAGATTCATCATCTCAATTTTTTTTCTGTGTGCGCAAAATTGTGATATTATAATTCTATTATTTCTTCTTCAATTATCAGTGTGAATACTCCAATGGAGAAAACTTCCCCTTATCAGATTTTTTTTTCACCCTGAAATACAGTTCATAAAGGAAACACAAGGTAAGTACTTTCTTTCTCTTCATTTATAAATTATCTTTAAAATTTTTTTTATTGATGCATATGTTGAACAATCCCTGCATCCCTGGGATAAATCCCACTGATTACAGTGAATGATCTTTTTAATGTGCTGCTAGCTTCAGTTTGTTAGTATTTTGTTGAGGATTTTTTCATCTGTGTTCAATAGGGATATTGGCCTATAGTTTTCTCTTTTTGTTTTTGTTTTCATTTTTTTCTTTTTTTTTTGTTTTTGCTATGTCTTTGGTTTTGGTATCAGGGTAATGCTGGCTTTACCAGCATTCTTTGTAGAATCATTTTTTATAGAATGATTTTGAAGAAATTCCCTCTTCTTCAATTTTCTGGAAGAGTTTGAGAAGGATTGCTATTAGTTCTTCTTTAAATGTTTGATAGAATGCAGCAGTAAAGCCATAAAATTCTGGGCTTTTCTTCAATGTAGACTTTTTACTATTAATTCAATCTTGTTACTCATAATTGGTCTGTTCTGATTTTCTCTTTATTCTTGGGTCAATCTTGTGTCCAGGAATTTATCCAATTCCATTAGGTTTTTCAATTTGTTGGTATATAGTTGCTCATAATAGTCTCTAAAGATCCTTTGTATTTCTGTGATATCAGTTATGATGTCTCCTTTTTCAGTTCTGATTTTATTTATTTGGGCCTTTTCCCCCTTTTTCTCAGTTAGTCTAGCTAATAGTTTGTCAATTTTTTACCTTTTAAAAAAACCAACTTTTCATCTCATTGATCTTTTGTATTGTTGTTTTAGTCTTAATTTCATTTATTTCTGCTCTGATAGTTATTATTTCTTTTCTTCTACTAATTTTAGGTTTGGTTTGTTCTTACTTTTCTAATTCCTTGAGAGGCATCGTTAAGTTGTTTATTTGAAATCTGTTTTTTTGATGTAAGTGTTTATTGCCATAATCTTTCTTTCTTTCTTTCTTTCTTTTTTTTTTTTTTTTTTGAGACACAGTCTCACTCTGTTGCCCAAGCTAGTTGCATCAGCCTAGCTCACGGCAACCTCAAACTCCTGGGCTTAAATGATCCTCCTGCCTCAGCCTCCCAAGTAGCTGGGACTACAGGTGCACACCATCACGCCTGGCTAAGTTTTTCTATATATATTTTTAGCTGTCTAATTAATTTCTTTCTATTTTTAGTAAAGACGGGGTCTCGCTCTTGCTCAGGCTGTTCCCAAACTCCTGAGCTCCAGAGCTCAAGTGATCCTCCCGCCTCTGTCTCCCAGAGTGCTAGTACAGGTGTGAGCCACTGCACCCAGCCGTCTTCCTTCTTAATACTGCTTTTGTTGTATACCAAAGGTTTTGGTAGGTTTCCATTTTCGTTTATTTCAGGAAACTTTTAAATTTCCTTCTTATTTTTTGTATTGATCCATTGGTTGGTCAGGAGCATATCATTTAATTTCCATGTATTTTTACAGTTTTGGAATTTCCTTTTGTATTGATTTCTAGTTTATTCCATTGTAGTCAGAAAAGATACTTGGTATGATTTCAATTCTTTTAAATTTGTTAAAACTTGTTTTGTGGCCTAACATGTGGTCTATCCTAGAGAATTTTCCATGTGCTAATTAATATAATGTGTATTCTGCAGCTGTTGGATGAGAAGTTCTGCAAATGTCTGTTAGATCTATTTGGTGTAAATTGTAGTTTCCATCCAGTGTTTCTTTGTTGATTTTCTGTCTGGATGATCTGTTTAATGCTGAGAGTAAGGTGTCCCCAGCTATTATTGTATTGGAGTCTACCTCTCCCTGTGGATCTAATAATATTTGCTTTATATATCTGGGTGCTCTGGTGTTGGGTGCATATATATTTACAATTGTTATATCCTCTTGCTGAATTGATCCCTTTATCATTATATAATAACCTGTTTTGTCTCTTTTTGCAGTTTTTGAATTAAAGGCTGTTTTATGTGATATAAGCGTAGCTACTCCTGCTCACTTTTGGTTTCTGTTTGTGTACAATATCTTTTCCATCCCTTCACTTTCAGTCTGTAAGTGTCTTTACCGGTGAAGTGAGTTTCTTGTAGGCAGCATACTGTTGTGTCATTTTTACAAATCTATTCGTCCAGTCTATATTTTTTAAGTGGGGAATTTATTCCATTTATATTCAAGGTTGTTATTGATAGGTGATGACTTAATCCTATCATCTTATAAATTGTTTTCTGGTTGTTTTGTATATACTTTGCTCCTTTCTTCCTCTCTTATTCTTTAAGAGAAAATAGCAATAGAAATAGCAACAGAGATAGAAAATAGCAATTTTTTAAAAAGACAAAATACTTCTTGAGTTAAAAATTTTACTTCCAATTCAAATTTAACACTATTCCTTGTTAGTAAAATTGATTGATCCATATGTGTCTCTTTTCTCTAAAGCTCAAAATCCTGGCTTTCCATGACACAAACATAATTATTTATTTGTCTTATCCTATAGTGTAAACCAACTACCTCAGGATAATGCCAACATTAATGATTGGCAGTATCATTATGGAAAACTGTTTAACTGTGTGTGTGTGTGTGTGTGTGTGTGTTCCTGGGGTATATCCCACGAGGGATAGATAGTCAAATCACTATGTTTAGAAGTCCTGTTTCAATAGTTACTTTCTGTTTTTTTTATTACTCACCTGATGCAAATCCAGGTTTATTTGCTTCATTTTGCTTTTTATTTTTAGGACTTGCTTCTTCATTGATTTTTATGTTAAAATTATTTACATGGATCCTAAGAACTATTAATATAAGACAGTGTTATATTCAGAGAAATCCAGCCTCTATCCCTACCCCCTCCATCCTCCTACAGGTAATTTTGTGAAAAAGTATGATTTATCCTTCTATTTTAAAACATAAACAAATACTTACTAATTTTCATATTTTCCCATTTTTTCAGTACATGGTAACATACCATCTTGAAGATACCGCAGTTATCCATCTTGGTCTTTTCATTTGATAGTAGGTTCTAACTGTCACAACCAAGCAGTGTAGAGAAATTCTCCACTGCTTTTTACAGTCCTGTAGTAAGTACTCCCTTTGTGGCTGTACCATCGGTCACTCAGCCAGTTTCCTTTTGATAGCCATTTGGGTTGTCCCTAATCTTTTGCTGTTATAACCAGCATCTCGATGGATTGTCTCATGCATATACGTTTGTGTATTTTTCCTAGTGTATTTTTTCTATGTGTTTCTAGAGGTAGAATCACTGGGTCAAAGGTTAAATGAATATGCAATTTTGCTAGGTGTTTTGAAATTCCTCTCCATAGGAGAATTTGCAATTTGTATTCCCACTTACAGTGTATGAGGGTAACTGTTTCTCCATAGCCTTGCCAAAAATACTTTGTCAAACTTTTAAAAACCCAATATATTTTCACATCCAACAGTTTGATCATTATGTTTTGAAAAAACCCGGAACATTTGACTTAACATGGCTATAACCTCTTACTATACAAATAACTTACAACTTGAATAAGAACTTAGTCAAAGAAATTGACAGGCTAAATGAAAAGAAAGGGACTGAAAACACGTACATTTATAAAAACAACTCGAAGACTGAGGTGCATTTCCGGCTTCCGTGGAGGGCAGCGGCACCCCCGGTGGCGTCTGCCGTTGGGGTTCTCCTTGCTGTCGGGTCGGCTCGATCCTCTTACCACACTTCCCACTCGCACGGCTTCCCCTCCCGCGGCTTATACCACCTGGAGCCTCGCCCTTCCCTTAGCAGGGCCCATCTTCACCCTTTACTTGGGAACCTGGACACGCACCTTCTGACCTTCCCCCTGGTCTCTGCAGCCGGGTTTCCTCCCGTCCGGCTGCCCGCAGCCCGAGCTTCCCGCGATGCCTTCCCCTCCCGCCGCCCCTGCTGCGTGGACTGTCCCCCTCGGACGGGCGAGGTGGGTCGGACTGTCCCCCTCGGACGGGCTGGGTGCAGACACCCAGGTCCCAGGGGCCAAGTCAAGGGCATAGCTCAGAGTGGGGAGCTGTTTCTCCCAGGCTGTGGATCTGCCAGTGCTGAGTTTACTTTTTATTTTATTCGTCCATCGTTTCCACCTTCAGCATTTTCACTTACAACTCTGTTTACTTGTGTTTTCCTTTACACTCACTTACACTGTCAATTTAAGATTATAAAGTGAATTCATGGTCATTGTAGAATGCCCGGAAAATAAACAAAAGTGTAAAATTACAGAAAGAAAATATATGGACACACATATAAATGCCACGGATGTGGCATCTAACGTCTCGGCATTTAACATCTCAGAAGTAACGTGTTTACTTCCGAGTGTTTTCTCTGCTTTTAAACATAATTGAGATCACAGTGCCTGTGCGCATTTTTATTCTGCTTTTTTGTCTATTTATTGCTCTTTCAGAGAACACATGGTTTTATTTATTAACGGCACTGTTCTCTTTCACAATTTCTTGATTTATTTTTTATTCCTTACTATTTCCTTCCTCTTAAAATTTTTAATTAGAAATATTTGTCCCCTTTCTGTCTTAGTTGAATGCATAGATGATTGATGTTTATTATTTTTATTCAAAATGAAATTTCAGAGATAGATTCTTCTTATCCCCAAAGTAACAGATTTTTATTAAAGTCAGAAAATATAGTAGGCAAAACCCATGAGAATTCCACTCACTAAGGAACAACTGTTAGTGGTTTTCGGATTCTTTTTATGTCATGTTCTTTCCCCAAAATGTTTAACTTCTGGTTTCACCTAACTGCGTGTTCTGGACGTTTTCTACAGCGATATGTGCGTTGCCTCAGCGTTATTTTTAATGGCTACATAGGGTCTCAGTGTGTAGGTGGACAACAATTTATTTAATCAAATTCTTATTTCTAGATTAAGTTGTTTCTACCCTAGTACTTCCTCCTTAAAACACTGCTTTGTCATTGACATCTTTTACGATACATTTTTTGGATGTAGCTTATATTTGGAGAAAGGGGTTTAAATTTCTAGAAGTAGAATTCATGGGCTAAGGGCCCACTGTTTTTGGAGCTTCTCCTGCCTGTGTGTGTTGCCTGTCTCCAGTTAGAATAACGTCCCCTCCTGCCCAGACTTCAGGATGGTGTTACTTTGTCTTTTCACATTTTCACCGGCCTGAGACATTGCCTTTAATAGACCTTTTCTTTTGATAGGAAAATATGGCATTTTTCTTTAATTGCTAGTGAGATGAAATAGTCCCCTAATTTATGTATATGCGTATTCATGTTCTAAGCACACCTGGATTCTACTGCTTGTTGCTTTCTAAGTGCTCTCTATATATGAAGGCCATTAACAACTTGTGTATTGCAGATACTGTTCCATCTTGTCATTTTCCTTTTTATTTTATTGTTTACATAAGGAAGTTTCACGTACTTACGTAGACTCATCCATCAGTTTTTCTCTTTATGGTTTCTGCACTGGGGTCACTCTTAAAATTCTCCATCTCATCTTATGGTTATATAAACATCGAACTCTCGTTTCTTTTAGGGCTTTCACGATCTTATTTTCACTAACGTTTAACATTTTTATCACAATTGCGATGATCTTAGTTTTAGACATAGATCAGTGCTTAACTCTGTGAATTTACAGACGCTGGTTACCTGAGCCCCACTTAGAGACGGGGCTTTCTTCCGTGATTAGCAAAGGCAGCATTACTGCGATCGCTGAGTGTTTACATAGAAACGCCACATGCCAGGAGACCAAAGCATCGGGGTGTAGAAGTGGCTGGGAAGGTTTCACTTACAGTCACCTCTCAGGCCCAGTGTGCATCTCCTCTGGGACAGGCAGGGACAGCACCTGGGTGTCGTTTCATCCCAGGCAGCTCTGCCTGTTCCTCAGGGCATGGCCAGTGGTTGCTCAGTTGATCCTGGCTCCAGCATCTTCATCTTGAAACCGCTATCAATGGTCTTCCTTTTTCTTCTTCCCTGGTTTGGATTTCAAGGTTCCAGATGATGAGATCCCGTTTTCCTTCCCCGCAGCCTACCCGCCCAGTGTACCTTTCTCAGGTTGGGCTCCCACAGTGGCAGCCCTGAGACAAGGATTTCAGCAAAAGTGACTTAGTTTGGGGTGAGACCAGGAGGCAGTGGCAGGTGAATGCAGAGTGGGGAGAGGACAGGGTGCTCTCTGGAGCGTGACGACTGCTGTGGGCAGCTGGGCCCAGCCCCACTGGGGACCTCCGGTCAGCTGTGGAACATGCCCCAGAGTTGGCCCCCAAGAGGTGAGAGAGCTGGGTGTCCATCCACACCTCTCAGTCACGGGGGGGAGGGTTGTTCCCAGGGGCTTTAACTCCCTGGTATTTCTGGCCTGATCCCCCTTGCAGGGAAAGCCTTAAGACAGAGTTGCAGGCATGTCCAATAGGGGGCCAGGGGGACTATGGGAAGGCCACCAACCGTGACCGCCAAAATCCACCCCTTGACAGTGTCCCTGACGGAGTTGTTAGGTCCCACTGAAAATGCTTCATGGTGGGATACAAGATGGGCTTTGCCGTGTTTGGGCAGCTCTGTTAGGAAGGCCTTCCCTGCATTGAGCCCAAATATTGCCCCTGAAAATTTCCACATGTTTGAGTTCTGCTTTCCGGAGGAAAAAAGTGTCAGAAAATATTTTCCAGAGGAATTTGAGAAATTACCCAGAAAACACTAAACCCTCCCCTCTTGCATACACTAGGGCATAGCACTGGTTATGAACATCCGCCTCATCCTCTGTGTCCATCTGTTGCCGTCTCTTAGAACAGCCGGCCGGCCGCACGCGTGGGTGCTGGCGCAGGACAGCCCGCCAGGTCCATGGCGGTGGCGTGGGCTGGAACCAGCCGCGCGGCCAGTGAGCGCCTGGGCATGTCGGCCGCCCCAGGAGCCGGGGAAACACACACCGTGTGACGAACGCGTGAGTCATGCGTGTATTTGTTCTTGTTCCCAGACGTTTTAAACTCACCAGTGCTGCCTTCTCCCCAGTGAACAATTGCCACTTCCGTTCTGCAAGACTGGACGGCCATGTCCATCATCGTCTTAGTCTCTTACCACGTACTGATGAGACACATGCACTGGGTTTGGCGCAGGAGGAGAGAGATTCCCAAACTAAACCTGGCTTGAGTCTAGTTCCTTTCCTGCCCCAGGAGCAAATCCCAGACGGAGCACGCAGAGCCGCCCCGTGTCGGGTCTCCGAGCTAGCAACGGCGAGGAACAAGTTTGCACCTTGCGTCACTGGCTTTTCCCCAAGCACTTGGGCAGGGCACTTGCATTTCATGGTTTAGTGACGGGGGGGGGGGGGGTGATAAATGAGGTCACAAACCAAGTTCTGTCGACATCACTTTATAGAAGCTAATTAGGAGCAATGACCAGGTCTATGCCAGGAGCACCCCTCCAGGGCCGAAGCTGAAAGCAATGGCCTTCGACATCACGGACGTTCTGTGGGACCAGGGACTCCTGTTCTCAGGTCAGCAGGGGGACCTGAGTCCGGAGTTGGGAATCGGTTTCTGGCCTAGGAGCCAGAGCCGGGCTGCGTGGGCCTGTGAAGGGAAGCTCTGATTTAGAAAGGCAGTTCCACCCCCGGCAGTGTTCACCTGAATCCCTGGCTCCCAAAGCTTGCGTCCCCGAGGGCACCTTCTGTGCGAGTCCTGGACTCCAACGCCCCACAGCGGTGGACCTGGCTGGACCTCCAAGCACGCTGGGCCGGGCGGGACTGGGTGTGATGGTGCAGCACCACTCGCAGGTGGCCTGGGGGCCTCGGGAGCCCGTCGGTGACATTGGAGTTGGGGCTCCGAGGTAGCCAAGGCTCCTGGGAGGCTCCTCACCTTGGGGAAGATGCACCTCGTCCCAAACAGTAAAGGACAGAGTGCTCGTGCCCAGGCCTGGGGCCATCCTGCTTGAGTTCTGCTTTCCGGAGGAAAAAAGTGTCAGAAAATATTTTTCTGACACAGGCCTCTGACCCTGTGGCGTGAAGATGCTGGCAGCAGAGACCACAGGAGCAACCACAGGACACTGTGGGGCCAGAGCTTCCTGTGACAAACTGAGTGACCTTCGAGGCTGCATCTTAGTCTCATGAGTGGCTTTCGCACCGTGGAGACGGAGGTGAAGGTGAAGCTTTTAAGGGTTCTGGAGGCCAAGCACGAAGGTGCTTGCATGTACAGTGCTAGCCCGACTCAGAAATCTTCTGATTAGATCCAGAGTTGACAAAACATCAGGGACCTAAAATTAAATTCAAGGACAGATAGAAATTTGTATGTAATATGATGTATAACCTGTGGGGGATTATGCCAATTTTGTAGACATTCTATTGGGCAAGGAATGGTTTTAAAACGGAGGTAGCCAGTGTGACTTTCTACAGTGTCCTCCTCTGGGGTGTGTGTGTGTGTGTGTGTGTGTGTGTGTAGGAGACAGTGAGACCGTGTCTGGGGCCCTTGGTTCTCTCTGGCGCTTGGTCATGGCATGACCTATGGCCACACATGGCCCCTAGAGCCGTCCCAGCTCCTGGTTTCCTCACTGGTGTGAGAAGGTCGGTAACGATTCCCCTGCCAGGACAACACCCAGCGGTTAAAGGTGACACCTTCAGTCCCTGGGCAGGACCGCGACACGTGGACTTCCTGGTGGAGCTTCTTCCTACTTGGTGGGCTCCACGTAGCTCGTTTGCTTTCAGGGAATTGAGGCCATTCATGTTATCTGACTCATTCATTATCTACTTTTTATGTTTAAAAATAGAAATTTCATTAACTCATAAAAACTAGGGGAAAATATCCATTGCCACGAAATATTGGGGACAGATGTTTAATTTCAAAGCATGCATAAATGCGCTGCATTTTCCAAAAAAGCAGAAGCCAGACACTCCTAACAGCCCTCACCTATTAGCCGTGTCCCCTCCACCCCTGCATCCGCCACCCGACACACACGGTGGTGGCTGGACTTGCTGTCACGGAGCCTGGAGTCCTGGGATCTGCCTGGCCTAACCTCAGACCCGACCTTGACCCTGGCCCCCAAGAATGGGCATTCTCTGAGGTTCTCTGTCCCTCTTTCTCTGCCTTGGCTGCCACCCCTGCTGTCTCCTGAGGAACCCTTTCCATTACGTTCTGGCCACCCTCCCGGCTGCAGCCAACAGAGGGGCTGGGAAGAAGGCACGAGGTCAGACTGAAACCCTGGCTCCAGCCTCCCGCCTTTACCAGCCCGGGCTGCCTTACCTGGAATCCGAACCATGCACAGGATATGGGAAGATGAATACGCACATGACTCAAGTGAGACTCTCGTGAGGACACATTAAACAACATAGGTGAATGGTCTGCACTGCCTGACACATCGTTAATGCTCAGGACGTTCTGTGGTGACAATAATGTTAACTGTCCCAGCCTAGGGACTGGCTTAGGGCATCTCAAGCGGGAGGATGACAGATACCGATGAGCACACTTGCTAGTGCGCAGCCTACCTGCGGGTCCAGGATGAACCTTCTCCTCACCACATGCCCTGGGTGGTCAGGCAGGGACTCGAGCTTCGTGTTAGAGGGCCACAGTGGCCAGGCCTGTGTGGGGTTGTCCCCTCCCGGGACACCTCTCGTGCCCCCTGCAGCTGCCCCCGTCTCTGCTGACACAGCCCCCACCAGCCCGCCCTCTGCTCGCCTCTTAACCAACCTTCCCCCGGGTCGCCCAGGGAGAAGTAATTTCTTCTCTTGCTGAGCCGTGATGCCCCCGAGCTATGAAGGCAGGAGAAGGAAACAGCAAAATATTTACATGGTTTTGGGTGGGGGGAGGACCAGTACTAATGCAAAGGAAGAAGTGACGAAATAAAATGTTAGGAAATTTAAAGTACCTCTGAGTTCTGAGAAGGTGTTAGTTTGAAGATCCAGCTTTGAGTTCCATCCTGACTCCGCGATTCTGATGAGAAATGACCCCTGAATTTAGAGATAAGGAAGGACCGTGGGCCACGTGCCATGTGGATAGGCCAGAGTGAAAGGGCGTCAGGTGGGACCTCAGCAGGAGCGAGGACCCTGGACTCTAAGACCCTTCTTCCCCAGCTTGGAGCAGGGGTGGCCAGGAGACACCTTGGAGCCCGCGTGTCGCGTGAGAAGGAATCTGCTGCGGCAGCTCTGGGCTGACCTGGTGCAAAGAGCAAGGACAACGTCACCAAGAGGACAGGCCGCTCGGCACCGGGAAGGCTGCACCGTCACACTCGGGCGACGTGAGTGCAGAGTGTGTCCAGGACGAGGCTCTGCCCCTGCTCGGCCCACGGCCCTTCCACAAGCCCCGGCCGGAGGCCCGAGTGACGCTGCCGACACAGACTGCAAACCCGCTGACTGTGTCTGAGCAAACAGTGATGAGGCAGCCCCAGCCCCATCTGTGACGCCCTCAGTGACAATGGGTCAACCTCCCCAACAGTGACCCCCTAACAGTACCCAGTGACCAGTGCTCAGATAGGGCTGTCCTGGGCCAGCAGTCCCAGGCTGGTGCATCACAGCTGAGAAGGACCCTGACGGCCACTCCTAGAGCTGGGAGCAGTGTCCGTGTGGATCCGAGACGCGTGAGTGGCAGCACAGTGACCCTGCCCAATGGCAGGGTCAGCAAAGGCGCTGCCTCTCTGCAGTGCTCGAGTAGGGGCACCGTCGTGACACACGAAGGGAGAGGTGCTCCATGCCAGCAAAGGACGGCGCCAGGCTTAGCAAGAAACCTCGCTGGCGTCACCTCCGTGTCCAGAGAGGAGATCCGACGTCTGTTCAGGAACCTCCGACTCTGGGGTGGCTCAGCGTTGACGGGTGTCCAGGCTCCGATTGAGCCGTTTGTGGAACGATCCAGGAACAGAAACGCAAACGAAGCCATGCAAGACACAGCGGCACGCAGCGGGGCGTGGGTAAGAAGACAGATACACACGCTTTCGTGAAAGGCTCACTGCGGGAACCGGAAGCGAGTTCCAAACAGCAAACGACTGTATAATTTCCAAAATCAAGAAAAAGAAGTTTTAAAGAAACTAGGGATTAAAGAAGACATGGGACAACGGGGATGCACAGAGCTGGTCAGAGGCAGGAAGAGAGGAAAGAGGAGCTCAGTGGGATGAGGGAATGTGGTTTTCGGGTCCAAGAGGTGATTCCAGAACTGAAAATTCCGGAGAGGGCAGACCGAGCCCGTCTGGACGTTCCCTCCGTGCTGGGGCGCGCGGGGCCTCCGGCGCACAGGTGGAGGAGGCGGGAGGGAAGCAGCGGTTCTTAGACAGAGAAGAAGAAAAGAAAAAGGTGACGGGCGTGGGGAGAGGAACCCTGGGCCAGCGTCCGAATGGGTGTCCCCAGGAGGAGCCAGACTCCACAGGACAAAAGCGATATTCAGAGACACGCCAGGAAAACAAGGTGAGTCTACATGGGCTTCCCAGCGCCTGCCAGATGACACACGCCGATGTAATACTTGGACTTCCGGGGAGAAGAAGGGACCCTTCAAACACGTGGGCCAAGAAGCACCGAGGGGAGAAGTCCCCACTGGCCCTCGGCTGCACAGACGGCCGATTGCCCGTGACGGCGGAGACCACCGCCGGGGATCTGGGAAGCCGCTGGCCACTGCGCTCACGTCTGCTGACGCAAAAGGCACCGCCAGGAAGAGGTGGACCCAGGTGGCCCAGGAGTGAGGCTCATGACAATGTCACCATTCGTAAGACAAAAGAAACACAAGCTACCAGCAAAGAGGGGACTTTTTTTCATTATTTGAAGATGATCTCATTTATTTTCTTTCCAGGGACAACTAAAAAGTGACTAGAACAGATACAAGTTCAGGAGATGGCTGAATCCAAGAATCGTGACTTTTCTAGATGTTCTGTGTATCAGCCAAGCCAAGTTTACTCCTCAACTCTGAGACGTGTATGCATACTTATACACACATGTATACACGCACTTATTTTATATTCATGTATGCTGACTCATTTTTCTGAAGCTGAGATGTTTTCATGGCCATTACAGGTGTTAAATATTGCAGACTTCCTGGAAAGGTGACATCAAGTTAATGATGCGTTTTCTAATCAATGTTGTCTTCAAATGCATGAAATGGGTCCCACTTGAAATGCACATGTCCTTTGTGAGAGTGTCGCAATGATGACGTGTGCTGCCCTACGCACAGTGGGGACACGGGGACAGGGTGAGCGTGGCCGCAGCAGAGGCGGCCCCCGCACGCCCGGTGGGCTCGCTTGTCTAACATGCCGGCTCTCCCGGGAGGGCACGCTGATGCCTGTGGACCGAACCGCGGCTAGAGTTCCAAAAGCCCGTTCTGGGGTCAAGACGCTGCTAAGGTCACTGGGAATGTGCAAGAGCGAGCCCCAGTCTCCGGACAGCAGCGGTGCGAGGTGGCCCTGCGGCCCAGGTACCGGGACGCTTCGGAACGGCAGTGGCGGGAGGGTCGCGACGCTCCTGCCGACAGAAGCAGACCCGCCACGCGGAATAGAGGGTCAGAAACGACGCGGGACTCTTGAGTGTCCATTACGTGAACAGGGAGACTCAAATCCGCGCGGGAAAGAGGGATTGTGCAGTAAATGTCGCCGGCGCAGGTGCGCACAGTTGTTCTTTTTAAAATTAAACTTGGATTCTTACCTCACAATGAAATGAATTCCAGATGGGTTGAAGAGGTAAGTGAAACACAAATGAAATGGTAAAGGGATTTGAAGGAACGCGGGTGAATATTTTTGCACTCTGGGGGTGAGAACGCCGTTTCTAGGCATAACACCTGAGCTAGAAAACAGCGTGGAAAAGTTATGTTACTCCATAAAATGAGACACTTCCACCTGTGACCTGCAAAGACAAATGAGACACCGACGTCACCAGGAGCGCGGCAGCGGACGGCCCCGGGTCCTGCTAACGCGTCCCGTCCCTCTGTGCTCCCGGACGGCCCAGCAGACACCAGCGCACGTTACAAATGGTTGAGAGTAACAGGATGTGGCGGGGACAGAGGCCACGTTGCCACGTGCACCACGCGTGGGCGGGGGTGGGAGGCGACGCTGCCCTGGACCGTCCGGCACGCACAGCCTGGTCTGGGATTTGCTTTAAAGAAGCAGGCGCGTCGCTGGCGTCTCCAGGGCAGAGCAGACTGTCAGACCCGGGGGCCATGTGCCCGAGGTCCCGTCCTGGGCTCTTGTCTCTCCCCAGCCTGTACTCGCTGTGGGTGGCACGGTGGGTGACAGACCCCCCCGAACGACAGGGCCAGGGGAGGACAGTGACCCTCAAAGCTCCTCAGGTTTAAGCCCTGGGGAGTCTGTGCTGACCCTGGAGGTCACCTGCAGGCACATTTCCAAAAGCTCCACCTTCTGCCCTCTGCCTGCCACACCGGAGCAGGCACGTGCCTCGGTTTCCCTGTGACCCTGAGGACCATGGGGAGATGTGTCTGAGAAACAGCAGGAGAGGTGGGGGAGAGAAGGAGGGGGAGGGGAGGACAGACAGAGAGAGAGAAACAGAGGCGGGGAAGGCAGAGACAGGGAGACAGAAGGAGACAGAACAGAGACAGAGACGAGGAAAGTGCACATCAGCCTTGAAGGCGATTCCAGCCCTAACAGCTGGCTGCTTTCATGTGCTGCATTCCCGGCGTGCATCTGGGGGCACTTTGCAGCAGGCTAATTGCGCATCTGCCTGTGCCGTGTGGGCTCTCGGGCCCAGCGTGGGCTCCCTGCTTTTGTTGTGGTCAGAGGGGATTTCTTCCGAAAGCTCTCGCAGCCCAGCCTTTCCTGAGAGGAAGAAGATGTGAGCGTCTTTGATCAAGAACTGCTTTTGTTGTGTTTCTGTCTGGAGAGGACAGGGTGGCAGCTGCCCCGGCTGGCCTGGCCACAGCACCCCCGGCCGCCCCTTCAACCCCGGGGCCCTGCCCGGGCTCCACGCACAGCTCTCCGGGACCGTAGCGGGGGGTTTGCCTTTCTCTAATTTGCGTCCGTCAGGAGGTTTTGGCACCTTACTGCACATCCCAGCCGTGTCCTGACTTCTCTTCCTGGTTTCCCAAGACTCCAGTCAAATCCTAAATTTTGCGGGGTCTGAGCGACCGGCTCTCTAGCAGAAGTGCCGTCTCCGAACTCCCCCGGCCACAGTGTGTTTCCTTCTGGGCAGTGGGGGTGAGTCTCAGATGCTGCTGGGCTGTCCCCTCACCCTCCCACTCCCCGTTTCCAGGGCGCTCTCCCTGCCCCGCCCCACCCCACAGACGCTGTTGGCGAGTTTCATTTGCAGTTGATTTTCATGTTATACGATCTCCCAGTTAAGGAAGACCAACGCCTGAATGTGTGTTTCTCAAACCCAGGCTGTCATGCCCTGCACCAAGTGTCTCGAGCTCCCAGACAAAACCCACGGCCATCGCAGACCTCCCTGCGTGGGTGCTTATGCCTCGTCCCAAAGGGGCCAGGGGTGCTCGGGTCAGTGTAGTCGCTGAGCGGAGAGAACCCGGAGCTCTGTGAAACCTCTGCAAGGCTGACCCGCCCGGACGGACCTCTCGGGTTTGCCCTGGGGGGGCCGAGGGACACGCCAAAGGCCCTCATCAGACGTCCTGCGCGCAGTCAGGCCCTCCATGCTCCGTGCAGCTCATGCAGTCTGCTGACCGAAGTATGTCTATTGGGATGCTGGCCCGTGGCTCAGAAACACAATTCTAAGAGGAAGGACATTTCCACTTTTGGACACATACTGCACTTTCTCCGTCGTCACTTGGAACCTGCCGAGAACCTGCAAAGAACACATCTTGGCTGTGTTTTGCAGCGAGTCCCCGGGCAACGGAGCTCTCCCTGGCTGCCGTAGGTGGCCCGCGGCACGCAGCACGGCCAGCTGGCGCAAAAACACTCCCATCAGCAGAAACGCTTGCTGCACTGTTTGGCCTTGCAGAAAACTAATTCCTGTTGATGTGACGTGTGTGTAGACCACAGTGGAGCGGCCCGGGTGGTTTTGCCTTTTGACTCTCACCCCCTGGGGACACAGACGCTCCCAGGAGGTTCACAGCGGTCGGGCCTCCGTCATTTTGGGGGTAAACTTCTGGATCTTGTTGACTGACATTCTCTTAGGTGTTCGATCAGCTGCAAAACATAACAAAGAAGGAAGCATATGCTTCACTGAGACAAATAGCCTCAGCTAAAAAGATTATTTTAAAGCTGGAAATAAAAATTATGAGTCTCATAATAGATGCATTTCAAATAAATTTTAAAACTCGATCCAAGCCTCTTTCCCCTGCAAACAGAATAAAAATGTGTGTTGCATCAGCCTCGCTCACCCAGCTCCCGGAAAGCAAAGGCCTGTCTGAGACCCAGTTCTGCTCCAACAGGCGCAGGCTGAGCCTGGAGCCCTCGCTGCGGCCCCAGAGCGTCCGCTGGAGTCCGACAAAGGCAGACACAGACCATAGACCATTTCCAAGTTGCCGAGGATGATTTCCCCCAAATGGAGTTGGGCAGCAGTCACTTAGCATGAACAAAACCTCGCTGCCTATAGACACTCTGGGTGGGACAAGTAGCCGTGTGCCGTGTTCCAGACTGCCCACGACAGTGGCCTGGCTCCCGGCGTGGAGGACAGGGCTCTGCAGGTGCAGCTCATTTTCTGCAGGGCCACCGGGCCACGTGGCAAAGGTGTGGGAAGAGGGAGGAGCTGCAGGAGAGAGAAGAATCTTCCGGAGTCAGAGCTTGGACCCTTCTCCCTCCCAGGGCTCCACCCGAGGGCTCAGAGCCATCGCGCTGCCCTAACACTGAGCCCCAGCGGGGCACATCTCAGTCCAGCCCCCAAGGCACCCCCAGTTCCAATAGTGAGTGTTGTTCCACGCTGTCCCTGATCAAATGTCCCACACTTAATGTCACAGCTAAGGGGAATGAGTCTTAATAAATTAATTCTCATTAGTGTGTGAATGACTAATAGAGCCTTAACACTCATGGGGGCATTTACATTATTAAATGAGAGGCTTTGCTAAATTAATCTCTACTCAATGAATTTTTAAAACTTTTTTTGTGCTAATTAATAGACTCACAAAAGTTGCAAAAATAGCACAGAGACGTTCCACGGACCATCTCCCCACTTCCCCCAGTAGTGACATCTTAGATGACTGCGGTGTATTCCCCACACCAGGAATATTTAGCGGCATTGTCAGTGGCATTGCCAAGTGTGGAGTAACATGTCAGCTCGTGTGAACACGTGTGCACGGGTGTGGGCTGCCCTGTTACGATCAGTTCTCTCAAACTCGTCTTTCTCCTCTGCTTCCATAAGTTTTCTCAAACCTCTCCGCATGTTCCTAATTCCCTCTGCCCACCACTTCCTGCACCCACAGGCCCCCGCCCCACACCATTTGGTTGACGGATAAAACTCTGGAGTCCCGGTGGGAGGGCCGCCCCGTTCCCTTCCCTGGCCAATGCACAGACCTTCCGCTCCAGCTGAACTGCCTTCCTTGCTGTGCCTGTTCTGGGCCTGCCTCTGGGTTCCCCCCTACGACAGGTGTTCCCACCTGGACTGTCCCAGTCTGGCCATCTCAGGTCCCGATCATCACAACCTGCCACTCGTCTTAGGTGGAGCATCCCCGTGGCACCTCCCATTCTGCACCTCCCTTTCCTGTGGGGTCTGACCTGGCAGGCGGTGCCCCTCCATGCAGACTGATGACTCCATGGCCTCCCAGGTCTTCCTCCCCAGTGGGACGGGATCCGGGCTCCTCTCTGTCTCAGCCCTGTTGCTCTGGTCTGGGGCCACACTGACTCCTGGATAACGTAGGATTTTGGCAACCTCATCTCAACTGGTCTCCTGCTGGTTACAATTTGGTCATCCATCCATCCATCCATCCATCCTCCATCCACCCATCCATCCATCCATGAACCCATCCTCTATCCACCCACCCACCCATCCATCTACCCATCCATCCTCCATCCACCCATGCATCCTCTATCCATCCATCCTCCATCCTCCATCCACCCATCCTCCATCCACCCATGCATCCATCCATCCATCCATCCTCAGCTGTGGGGTCAGTAGGGCAACTGTCGGCGAGTTAGAAGTGTGATGGATTCCCTTTCAAAAGAGCTTCCCTTGGCTGAACATTCTCCTGGGCCTGGAGTCGGGGCCCAGGCTGCCATGCGGGCTCACCAGGTCAATGGCCCACGGGGATGGGGAACGGAAACCGAGTGGGCCTCTCATATATTTTTCCCAAAGTCTGGCTTCAACTGGATCCTGTTCCTGTAAAAATAAAAGAAATTCATGATAATGTAACAACAACAAATATCCTCTGGCGGGGCTGCATGAAAACAGCTGGGGGAGAAGAAATGGGGCGAAGCCCCCAGGAAGGCAGCACCGGGCAGACACGTGCCCCACGGCTGCGGCCCAGAGAAGACTGAGGCCGGGGGACAGTGGAGGAGGCTGGTGCTCGCCAGGACGGAGGGCAGGGACAAGGCACGTCCTGTCCGATTTTGTCCCGTCTCTTAGGGGATCCAGCTCACTCTTGGCAGGGTAATGCTGTGACTTATATACCTAGTGTGGCAAGCAGGCAGGAACTAGGAGAAATGTACTTTTTTAGGGCTGAAATACACCGTGGTTCGATATTGCTATTTCCAGTTTAAATTAAGGTCCATGGGGTCTTACTCAATCTCATTGATTTTCCATCTGTGCCTTGTTTCCCCCATGCTGAAAATCCTAGTTCCCACCAATAATACCACGGCCCTTGTTTTTTCTCCCAACACATATTGGGAGTCTCTGAAGAGCCATCCAGGCACTGCCACCTGGATGATGACTGAGCAGACCTGTCCTCGAGGTGCACCCTCCAAACACCGGACTGTTCCATTGGTTCCCAAATCCAGTCTGTGTCTTTCAGGAGTGTTTTTAAGTTTCCCTCGTTTCACACATTTTTTGGTTACATTTTCCTAAGTATTTCATCTTTTTTATTGTAATTTTTCTCATGCATTATGCTTTTTATCTGTATATAAAAAGTGTATTAATTTCGCCCGATACGTTAATGAATTCATTATCATTTGTATCTGTTGATTCTCCTGAGTTTCACAGGTATACCGTGACATCATCTACAAACAGAGACAGCTGTGTTCGTTCCTTCCTAATTCTTAAGCTTCTAAAGCTTTGGTCTGATCGTGCTCCCTGGTACCATCCGTGCACAGCCGTGGTGTCAGGGGCATTCTTGCTTTTTCTCTGATCCTAGGGAAAATGCACTCAGAGGCATTCATCCGTTAAGTAGAGTACTGGATTTGGGGGCTGATAATACTTAGTTCATCAGTGGGTATCAATATTATATTTCATATAAATAATTTTAAAGCTATTTTTTTTTTCTTTTTCTGTGTCTGAACAATTTGAGTAGCATTAGAATTATCTGGTCTTTGAAAATTTGGTGAAATTCCCGTCAAAACCATCTGGGTGAGCCTGTTGTTCTTTTGCGGTTCTGATCCTTGATAACCTGTGTTTCATGTGTGGAATGGTCTGTTTAAACTGTCTCTAACAGGGTTAATTTTGATCAATCATATTTACCTAGGAAGTTACCCCTACTTTGAGGTTTTTGAGATTTATTTGCACAGGGTTTTGCAAAGTAGTTTCATTTTTAAAAAATTCTTTGATTTCAATGGTGGTTTCACCCTTGTCATTTCTTGTTTTGTGTGTTTGTGTCTTTTCATGATTAGGTTGGCATGTGGTTCCTCTGTTTTTCTTTTCTCAAATAACTGGCATTTCGATTTATTTATTGGTCCCATTGTTTTTTCATCTTCCCAACTAATTAATTTTGGCTTTTATCTTTATTATTTCCTTCTTTTTGCTTTCTTTTAGATTACTTTCTTTTTCTGGCTTACTGGGTAGAATATTTAATCTACTTCTTTTCATTATTTTTTCTTTTTAGTGATTTAGACATTAAATTACAAACTCTCTTCTGATTGCTGCTTTAATTTTATCCTATTGATTTTACTGCGGCTTTTCCATTAGCATCATTTTTTTTAGAAATTCTCCAATTCAGGTTTGTTTTTGTCCTTTGACCCTGGAGTTTTTTAATTGCCAGGTTTTTCTAATTGTCTGGTAGATGGGTCTTTTTATTATTAGTTTTGAGTTTTCTTTCGTTATGAACAGAAAATATTGTTTGCATTAGCTCTAACTTTCTGGGATTTACTGAGCTTTGCTTTGTAGCCTGAAATGTGGTCGCTGTTCACAAATGTGTGCACACATGTCGTCTCTGTCACTGATCGGGATCTTGGACTCCGGTTGGACGCACTGTTAGGTTTCCACTACGCATCCTCCTTGATCCTACTGTCCGCTTGACCCGTCCCGAGCTGGAATGGGGGTGAATGCTCCGAGCACCAGCGTGTTGCTCTGTGTCCTGCGTCTCCCGTAGCCTTGAGTTCTGCCACCTCATTTGGAACATAGATTTTCAAACTGTAACCTTCATTCTGAGAAGTAGCTTTTAGCATCATGTCTCGTTTAATGCTTTTTTGTCTGAATTGACCTCATCACGAGAACAACTCCTGCTTTCTTTCTGTTTGGTTTCCTTTGCATTTCAGCGTTTCCGAATCTCTCCCTTTCAGGCATGCCTCTTGTCCACAGCAGTGGACGTGGCTTTGTGAGCCAGTCTCGGGATTACTTCCTATCGGTGAATTAAGTCCACTTGACTTACTGCAGTGACCAAAATGCTTGGCTGCCACTGTGCCGTGTTGTTTAGTGTATGTTTACCGTGTCGAATATGTTACATCCACTTGAGCTGAAGCCGTGTTGTCTGTTTTTATTTATTCTTTTTGGTTTTGTTTTTTGTTATTCATTTCGCGTTTAGAAAAGATAGTGTTTTCATGTAACTTTGTGGATACCTTTATATTTAAATATTTACATAATATGATTGTTATACATTATATAGCTTCATACAATGTCCTTCATCCTCCCCTCTCTCCTTTATTTAAGCTTCCACTATCGGGTTTGCCATCTCAATTATATCTTTTAGTTCCCACCTATTTTTACACATAAATCCATTGTTGAACTTATTCTATTTTTCTCTTTATTCTCCCAACTTTTTCTGCCTTGCTAAGGATATAACTTTTACACACTATTTTTTTCTCTTATTCCAAGTGCTTTTGTTGTTGACAGTCTTAAGTCTAGAAAGTATCTGTGAGTTTGGAAATGGAGATACACTTCGCTTTGCACAAACTGAATGTCCTTGAAGACATTGTATACGTCTGTCTATGTTTTCGGAGTTTTGGGAAATCCTGTGCATTTAAGTATGTCCTGTACTTGCTGAAATTCTGCCACATTTTCTCTTTCTTTCCTGTGGGAAACCAGTTACATCTTAGATCCATTTACCATGTCCTATGCTCTTTTTATTCCTCTCTTTTACTTCTGTGTGTTTCAGTTTAGGTATTTTATTTTGCTGTTTAATTTCTCTAATTCTCTCTTTCGCTGTGTCTAATCTATTAAATTCATCCATTGTGTCCTTGTGTTGATAGCATTTGATCACTTCTATAATTTCTATTTTTAAAAAACTTCAAATTCTTTGTCCACATTTTTCATCTTATATTTTATTTACTTAAAAATGTTAGTGATAATTATTTTATTTTATTTTTTTAGAGACAGGGTTTCACCATATTGCCCAGGTTAGTCTTGAACTCCTGACCTCCAGTGATCTCAGCCTCTGAGTAGCTGGGATTACAGGCGCAAGCCAGTGCCTCGGCTGTGATAAATATTTTAAAGTTTGGGTCTGATAATGCCATTATCTGAATCCCCTTTGGGTCCATTTCTGTTGTCTGTTGTTTCCCTTGGTTTTGATTTTTTTTATGTCATCTTATAAGCCTGGTTATTTCTTGTTGATTGCCAGATATGGTGTATAAAAAATTGAAAGGATAATTGAGGTTTAAGATGCTATTATTTTTCCAGAGAGGATTTACATTTGTTTTGGAAGGTGGCTAGAGGCATTAGCCATCCCACACTACCTTAATCCTGTCAGGATGTGAGATGAAATTGGTGCTATCCTTGCAAGAATTACCGATTGATTTCTGGTTCACCCATATTGTATAATCTTCAGATTTCCTAAGAACTCCCTCTTTGGCAGAATCTAACTTGTCTTCGTGCCACTGTGAATCTAAAGTCCTGCTCAGCTTCCCACCCTTGCCTTCTGGAGGGGACGCGTGGCCCTGGGGACAAGCTGGGCTCCGCGCTTCTGACCCTCCCTGGATCTGCGCCGGGCGGCCTTTCTCCACTTTGTCCGCTGTCTTGTGTCTGCCAACGGGTTTTTTGGCCCAGGTTTTCTGCTTTTTCATAGCTGAAGATCGGCAAGAGTTACTTATTCTACCATTCCTAGAAGTGGAAATTTTAGATAATTTCTATACTATTTGGCATTTTCCAATTTCTATGGTAAACTTGTATTTATTTTGTAAGTATAAGAATTACAGCGTTAAAGATAAGAGAGAGGTGTAGAGGAGTTAGTATCGCGGGCCCGCGGGTGAGGCTCCCTGGTGACCGCACTTTGCGTTTCATCAAAGAGAGCAAGCTGCTGAGTGCCCGGGGAGCCTCCCAGCCCGCTCCCCTGTCTCCATCCGTGAGCCTGCAGGAAGGACAGAAGGCCTGGGAGACTGAAAGCATCGAAGGAATGTATACTTGGCTGTTCTGCCGGCCAGATGTCTGTACCGTTGCCCTGAAACGTATCGGGAACCTACGACTTTCTGAGAATCCCTCCAGTTGCTTGTAAACGGGGAGGTGCAATACGGACGGTGGAATCACCGGAATTGTTTTTTAAAATAAATATTTTGAGTATTTATTTCCATGTCTCTTGATCTTTCACCTCTTTTTTTATTTAACTTACTTTTTTTCCCTTCTCTTTAGCTGTTGGATCAGCTGAAAAGCCCATATAAGTTTACAGCATTAATAGCACATAACATTGCGATATTTTGCAACTTGAAGCCAAGTTAAACATATGGCCATTTTAATGTTATTTTGTTGAAAACCTTTCTTGGAATGCCTTTTATTCACTTTTAGGCAGATCTAATTATAGATGGATTTTTAGCTTGCCTGTTAAGCACATGATTTGGTCTGAATAAGCAAGCGGGGGCCAGATCCCTCCTCTGGGAGCAGGCGAATCCTTCAGTTGTACTGGAATTTTTTTTTAATATTAACTATTGCTCCACTAATATTAGTCACTCTCTTGGGCTTCCAACTATCTTGCCTTTAGCACATTTCTATTACAATGGAACTTAATCTGCATATTTAAATGTATAAAATTAAACTGGAAATCTCAATTTTCATATTTATTGTCAATTTAAGTCTTAAAGGAGACAGAGTTTGCCTGAAGGATGCCCAAGGCACTCTCGATAGCCCCACGCTGTCTCCTGCCTGCCTGGCGGTCACGAGTGCCCCCTGCAACAAGCCACTCAGCAATCCTTTATTGGGCACCTACTGTATGTGTTATCCAGTGCTGGGTCCTCTGGAGGCTACAAAACTTTAATGACACATGGTTCTTGTGACCTCACTAGAGGGACAGGGTCCCACGACACCGTTGACCGCTCCCACGTGGAGTAGCACGGAGGGGTGAGTTCAAGGGCGACTTTCCGCTGGCAGCCAGCCTCCCTGGGCGTCCTCCATAGCAGTGTCTACGTCACAAAGTCGTCCTGGGCATTCAATATGATGCTACATGATGATGAACCGGGTTCCTTGTCTGGTTCATGGAAACCACTCAGATACATATTTGATGTTTTTGTTATTATTGGAAATCCCAAACTGTCTCCTTCACATGACCTGGAAAAGAAGGTACTAGAGCTCTTGACTTTTTTCCCCCTGACTCCACAGTATTACATGCAAGATGATAAATTTACAAAATCCCTTTCTAGAAGAAACTTCATGTCAGAGGCAGAGAGTACAATGGGGGTCTTTGATCCCGCACACTGTGGTGGTGGCTGCTGGGGTGGGCGCCTCTCGCCAGTGAAGACGCGCAGAGAGCGAAGGGTGGCGGCCGGGGGTCACTGCAGAGCACTGTGAGGTCACTGCCAGGACAGCACACGAGATCCCAGAGAGAGAGGACGGAGAAGACGGAAATGCGGCGGGGCTCCTGGTGGGCTGGGGACAAGGCCTGGAGTGCCTAGCCGGCCTGGCCCTGAGCTGGGAAGAAGAGCTCCGCCTGCTCAGCCCCTGTTGCAAATCTACCACCTGGAACTCAGGCTTCCCGCTCCGGAATCGCAGGAGGGGCAGAGAGATGCCAGGATGGTTACAAGAATCGGCGTCTGTGGGCAGACACACCCAGCGATGGGAAAGGAAATTCCCTAACCCATAGGATTCCAGTGTGGATGTGAACGAGATTTATGTGACCATTTCTCCACTGATGGACACCTGGCATTGTCCCAGCCTCTCCCTACTGCAGCTCAGGCTGAGGCTGACATCGCCGTGCTCACTCCCTTCACACACACTGTTATTTACCCATGGTACATTCTGGAATGTGGCACTGTTGGGTTAGAGCACATCCGCACTGGGAATGTTAGTAGGTACCGTCACGTTAACTTCTGAAGTGGTTTTACTGATCTGTAGTCCTACGGAGAGCAGGCGAAAGAGTGCTTGTTTATATTTCCCACTCTCACTGAATATTAGCATCATTTATACATTTAGCTAGTCTTGTAGGCAAGTGTATGTATGTACAGGTGTGTAGAGACATGCCACACACACATGTACACACACATATGTATGCACATATGTATACATGTACGTATAAATAGAATAGTGGTCCAAATTTCATTTCTTTAAATGCAGACAAGGCTGGTTTCTTTCTGTGTGTTCTTTGGTCATCTGTGTCTTCTTTCTTCAGTGAAATACTCACATCCTTCGACAATTTTTTGTTATCTTTTTTCTTTCGATTTGTAGCAATCTTTTATGTAAATTATGAATATTAATATTTTCTTTTACATATTGTTGACTGTTTTTATAAAAGCTACCACTTGTCTTTTAGCTTTGTTTAGAAAATATGTTCAGAAACTGTTCTTTCATGTGACCTGTTAACCTTTTTTTTTATAGCTTCTGGAGTCTGTCTATGTAGGAATTCTTCTCCACCTCTAGATTATAATAATGTGCTTCTATTTTTTTGAGTATATGTATAGAATTTTTTAAACTTTCAGCTCTTTAGGTCACCCGGAATTTATTTTTGACTTTCATTAAAGTGGAGAATGTAATTTTGTTTTTTCCAAGGAGTGAGGCAGTTACCTGTCCTCTCGGACGTGACGTGCTGTCCTGGTTCGAGCAGTGAACCCTCACCTACCTGCTCTTCTGACCTCTTTGTCCGCTTGGTGCTGTCAGCCTGAGTGACACACGGAGACGTTCTCTAAAGGAAAATTGCATCTATCAGGAATGGGGCGTTGCAACGCGAGTCTGTGTGCCGTGAACTGCACCCGTGAGGTGTGTGTGTATCCAGGCAGGTGAAGGAAGACAAAGGGTTTTAAAAGGAGAATAAGGAGGATGACATAATTGCTTTGAGGGAATTGCCTTGGCTGCCAGGACCTATAACAAGGGCTGTGCTCTGAGCTGGACAAGCGGCTGCAGGACAGAAGTCCTCGCAGAAGTAGTTCTTGTATGAGGGTGCAATGGCCTTGGGACAGGGGTGCGGCTTTGCAGGCTCCTGTGACAAATTTTGTGAACAGGCATCTATGGGCGAGGACCCTCCCCTCATGGCCTTTCCTGGTTTTATCACTGGGGCTGTTTTGTTTCTTTGTTTGTTGTTCGTTTGATTAAATGGGCTTTCAGTGAAGGTTTTAGTAAAACCCAAAGCTCTTAGAGTGACCCTCCGCTGCACCCACTCAGCCTCTCCGTGAGAAGCCCGGTGCCCCGCGGCCCAGGCGCTTTTCTTACCCCAGGGCTTCCAGACCAAGGGCAGAGAACAGTACCCAGGGTCCCACGGAAGGTTCACCTTGTCCCCAGAGAAGGGGAAGGAAGGAAGACAGAGCAGGAAAGGCCCCGCGACGGTGCTTTTGCACATCTGCGCAGGGCAGCTGCCACCACGGGCTGACCAGAGTCTTGGCAGAGCACCTGTGATCCTTCCAGAAAAACAGCAAGCGAAGCAACCTTGTAACAGTCTCGAGGCCACTTGTCACCCACCTCCTGTGTGTAAGAAGGGTTCCTGTTGGGTGGGGCACCACGGTGGGTTCTCCTCTGCTCCCTGGCTCTGGTGTGACTCTGGACTCCCCACCTGCCCCTCAGGGCACAGCGGCAGTCACCACGCCGCTTGGCTGGACCTGACGGTCGGCACTCCCAGCGCAGGGCAGCCCCGCCCCTGTCTGTCACCTGGTCTCCCCGTTCTGTGTCATCCTGATGCCACGACGATCTTGCTTATGTTGTCTGTGTAAGTGACAAACTGTCTGAAGCCATCTCCTATTGGCCAAATCTACGGCCATGTGGTGCGATGGCCACAATGCTGTGTCCTACAATTCATGTGCAAGAGCCTAATTCCCGGATGTGACGGTCTTGGGAGGCCACGAGGCCATGGAGGCAGAGCCCTCATGAATGGGATTAGTGTCCCCATGAAAGAGACTCCAGAGAGCTGGCTGGTCCCTTCCACCCTGTGATGACACAGCCGGAAGGCGCCGTCTATGAACCGGAAGGTGAATCTGCCTTGACCGTGGACTTTGCCGAACGGTGGGAAATGCATTTCTGTTATTTACAAACACCCAGGCCGTGGTGTTTTGTTACAGCAGCCGCAGAGACTAAGACGTGTGGCAACTCAGCCCTGCGATCGAGCGGTTACTGTGTCTCAGGGACAGCGTGGCCGCTGGACAGGAAGCACCGGGAGAGGACACAGGGGCATCTGGGGAGAGAAGCCGGGAATTCCACCGTTTTGTCTGAGAGAAGCAGGCGGGGCTCTCCGGGGCGGCAGTGCGGAGAGGGTAGGAGGCGGTGAGGGTCTGGAATGGGAAGTTCAGGACTGACCAGCGCCGCCTAAGCTCCAGGTCCCGTGTGGTCCCTAGGAGGGATGCAGACTCTCCCCGGCCTCGCTGCCCACCGCAGCAGGAGCCTGGCCGGCGGGCGGATGCGGGGAAGCCTCTCCCGGAAAGCAGAGCTGCTCACTGTGAAGTTACAGACGCCCTGCGGGGGTCGGCCCCGCTCTGGGACATCCGGCATCCCTCGCGGCCCCAGACTGGGCCCTGCACACCCTGGACAGGATGAACAAGGAGCCCCGCAGTCCCGAGGGGCGAAACTTCGTCTGGAAATGAAACTCTTTGTTCAAGTGACGTCTTTCTCAGAAGCTGCCCACACGGAAAAGCAGCAGCAGCATGACTTGGCGAGTGTGGGGGAGGGGATCTGGGGCTAAGGCCCCCCGTGGTGCTGGCGGGAGACCCCACGGTTCAGAGCTGCTGGGCTGCTGCAACCCTGTCTTTGAAGCAGAACGACTGTCTAACGGGAAAGCACGGAAGGAAGCCCAGGCCCTGAGCAGCGAAGGGACACGCCAGAGCCACACGGGTGAATGGCAGCAGGTTCTGAGACCGGCGCCTCTGCAGCCACACCGTGTTTGGTGGCGAAATGTCCCAGGGCCGCATGAGATGTGTGAGAGCGAGGTGGGGTCGGGGGAGCCCCCGCAGGAGCAGGCGCCAGCTCTTCCTTCACTGAACAGGTGTTTGCTGAGCACCCCTTTGCGTGGCTGTGACATCAGGCACACAGGACACGGCAGCGAGGACGGTTTCTGCCCACGTGGCACGTTGATTCCAGCAGCGGGGAGAGGCCCCGGCAATGTGTAACTCTTTTGAACGTAACAACATGGAAACACTGAAACACAGTTCCATTTGCACCGGGTTTTCCACGGACTCGCTTGTGCAGGGCTGAGGATGTAACTGGCACTCCATCTGCGTCATGTCATTCGGTTCTGACGACAACCCCCGGTCTATGGATACCCGGAGCTTGCGCAGTTTACGTGACTTGCCCAGGGTGTCACAGCTGGGGGAAGACGAGAACAGGTTCCCATGCAGCTCTGTGGGACTCGGGAGCCTGGGCCCAGGCACTGCGCGACACTCCCACCTTGTTTCTGAGCAAGCTCCTGCTTTACCCTCTCTCCGCCTCTGCGTCCACACCCGCCTTCGTCTTCCTTGCCGGAAGGTGGAGGCACAAGGCTTGCGGCCACAGAGGGAAGGTGGCCTCTCCGGGATGGCCCAGGCCCCTCAGCAGGGGGAGGGGCACGTGGCTGCAGAGCTCAGCCCGGGGGGTGCATGTCTGGGGCCTGCCGACCCCAGGGCTGCCTCCCACCCTGGCCACAGAGCACTGTCACAGGAGCCAGCCTTGGCCTGGGGACATTCAGTTAGGAGAATGGCTCATTATGTGACCGGCGGGTCTAGGTGGAAGTCTTGTTAGGGCTGCTCAGGAGTGCAGGGTATTTCTGGAACATTGAGTGCAGATGAAGAATGAAATTCCTCCCCGGAGGGCGCCCAGGAGAAAGAACTTTTGGGCTTATTACAGTCGCAGCGGTGGGGAGAGCACTTCGCTGCACCACAGCAGACAGCAAGGTCATTTAAAAATCGTAGACCCTCTTCTGTCATTTAAGAGAAAGGAATGCCTGCTTATGGCCGGGGCTGTCTTGACTTCCAGCCTGGCAGGCAGAGGGATGATCACTTCACAGGCGATTATTTGACTGTAATCCATGAACCCAGAATAGTTTCTGGGTGAAATTATGGTGGGAAAATGGAGCATTTGGATCTGTGTCTTCAGAACGGTGCAGTTTTGCAAAGCCAGTCTCTCTCCGGGGTTGTGCGTGTTTGCAGCGGCATCCGTGCTGAAAGCAGGAGGGTCGAGTGTGCGGCAGATATAAGTTTTCAATTAGGTCACCTAGGTCCAAGATTAGTCAGAAACGCTGCAGTAAAACTTAATCCAATCGTTCTGATTCTCCTCCAAATATGATTTATCTTACGATCACGAGAACGTCGATGAAACGGGAAAAGCCAACTCGCTTTGTTTTTTTACTCGCCGTGATTCACGTGTCCTTATTCCAGAATCTGCGTCCTGTTTCGGCTTGGCAGGCGCCTCCTCTGGCATTCTGTTTTCGTACAGTCGTTAGCATTCCTTTCCTCCTAAACTTCCACGACATTCAAGTCGGCCCTTTATGTCCTTCCCCAGAAGGGCTGGGGGTCTCGTAAGCTCCTGGTGTAATCCTAAATGCGAAACATGTTTCCGTGCTGAAGTCGTTCCTTGCACAGCAGGGTTTGCTCGGAAGAGCGTGGCGTGCAGAGCTCCGGGAGAGGCCGGCAGGAGGGAGACTGGTTAACCGAGGCCCGCGTGGGGCCACGACCCTGGGCACACCCAGACGCGGTTCTCTCCGGGCTGGGTGAGCCTGTGGGGTGGAAGGTCACCCTGGCCATACCATGGCCAGGCAGGCAGGACCAGAGCACGGAGCTCAAGTCCCAAGTCCCTTGGCATCACCCACTGTGCCTCAGTCTCCTCACCTCTCACACGAGTCTTCCTCGTGGGAAGGCTTTGGGGACCAAATGTCACAATGAGCATGGAACGATGAACGCCTGCCCAGGCAGGTCTGACGTGTCTGACGTCCCTGTGGTGAGCACCTACCCGTGCTGTCCCGGAGCTGCAGAGACGCGGCCCACGGACTAACCCCGTGGTCATCAGCCAGGGGCTGTTTTGCCCCCAGGGGACATTGGACAATGTCTAGAGACATTTTTGGCTGCTGTGATTCAAAGTGGGGGGTCGCTACGGGCACCCAGTGGGTGGAGACTAGGGATGCTGCTGACCATCCTGCAATGCACAGCCCCGCCCCGTAGCAGGGGATTATCCGGCCTGACGGTGCTGAGGCTGAGAAGCCCTGGTCTAGCTGCACAGCTGCCTGGGTGAACAGGCTGTTGCCATCGTGTGGGACCACGTCATGGTGACAGGGTGAGCTCAGAGTGCAGAGGGACCCTCCCTTTGATGACTCTGAGGTTTAGTTATTGGGTCAAACTTGTCATGACCCCATGAGGCCCCCAGGCCCTGCCCACTTGTTGGGGGTGCCCGTGTGGGTCCAAGCCCAGCCTGGCTCATGCGATGACCCTCACCCGCCGATATCGCATCTAAGGGAAACCCGCCACAGCGTGTGCATTTAGAGCGGAGTGGCTACCGCGTGCCAGGCGCCGTGCTATGCGCGTCCTTGTTAAATCATTTAAACCTACACAATCCTGGGAGAATCATCCAGCTTCACCCCCTTGGGTAGCTAGTGAGTGGCCTGCCTGGGGCTCCTGCCCCTGAAACCTGAGCCTTGACCCTGATCCCACGCGGCTTCCCCGTAAGGAGCCCAGGGCTCCCCTGCTCAGGCACTTTTCCTACGACAGGGCTCCCAGAACCACGGATCAGGGAAAGGCACCCAAACCCTGTGGAAAGTTCCAGAGTCCCTCCTTATTAGAGACTGCAGACAGAAGAGCTAGTGAAGGGCTCTGTCAGCTGGGGCCCAGCACAGCCTGGTCCTCCCCATGCCGCTGCCTGAACCAGGCTGCCCACTGCACGGTGGTTCTCAAAGTGGGGTTCCCCAAAGGCAGCACCAGCATCCCCGGGGAGCCTTTTGAAGATGCACAGCCGTGGACCCCACCCAAGACCCAAGACCTGCTGGTTCGGAACCCCTGGGCGTAGGCCCAGCAATCTGTGTTGTGACGAGCCCCCCGGGTGGTTCTGGTGCCAGCCAAGTGTGAGAACACTCCCACGGAAGACGAGCCCCGGTGCGTGGTCAGGTAGGTCCCAGCACAGCTGAGGGTGTTGGGGCGGAACGCAGGCGGTTCCCCGGGCGCCGCTCAGCACGGCCTCCCCCACCTCCTCGCAACCCACCCTGCACTCCATGAGCTCAGCTCCCCTCTGCAAAACGCACAGAATTGCTTTAAAGGTAAATGGTGTGGCAATCGTGATCATAAAAATTAGACTTAGCCCCCTTATTTGAAGAATATAACCCCAAGATGTTTATCATAGTTCCTCTGTTTTGGTAAAAGTCAACATTGAATCAACACAGGCAGCAGGCAGGGGACACTGAAAATGGACTCCCCGGAGTCGAAACACGGAGTTCCGGAAATGGTGTAACCCAGCTGGGAAGGCAGCAGAAATGTGCATGAAACTTAAAACAATCGGGATAGAAAAATGCATCCTATCCCCATCTGGCAAGTTAAAAAACAGTCCCCCAAGTAGATACTGGGAGTGCTTGCTGTGTCTTGGGCGTGGTGGACGTTATAGGAGTTTGTATTCATTTGTAAACACTCGTGGAGATGAATAAATGTGCTTAAGATTCCTACATAAAGGATATAAATTAGGTCTAGATTTCCATAAACATTGAAAAAAATTTGTGTACCTTACAGTTTGTATGTTACACTTTAAAGTACTTCAAGTTTACAAAAAACCATCAGTAAATGATTTATTTATTTATTTATTTTGAGACAGGGTCTCACTCTGTTGCCCGGGCTAGAGTGCCCTGGCGTCAGCCTAGCTCACAGCAACCTCAAACTCCTGGGCTCAAGCGATCCTCCTGCCTCAGCCTCCCAAGTGGCTGGGACCACAGGCATCTGCCACCAAGCCTGGCTAATTTTTTCTATATATTTTTAGTTGTCCATATAATTTTTTTCTATTTTTAGTAGAGACGGGGTCTCACTCTTGCTCAGGCTGGTCTTGAACTGCTGAGCTCAAACGATCCTCCCGCCTCAGCCTCCCAGAGTGCTAGGATTACAGGCGTGAGCCACCGCGCCTGGCCAGTAAATGACTTTTGATGAAAGGCAAAGAGAAAACAGATTTTCAGAGGTAGTACAGGTACAGTCACACTAGAATGGCCTTAAGAAGTACTGTGCCATGATGACAGAGCCCATAATCAGCTTTTAAGTACGCGGTCAGGGTGGCACAAGGTATGAACTTATCTGTTTGCCGTCCTGACACAGGCCTAACCAAGTTTGAGAAAGTCAGAAAGAGACGGCCTTCGGGACCTCTCCGGGTGAAAGGAGAGAGGTAACCAGCTTTTTACTTATACCCCGGGCATTGAAGCCGTGCCAGTCTTAGTAAGTTTGTGGTTTAAGTTAGAAGCCACTTGGGAGTTGAGTAAGACTGACTCAAACTCTGTTTCCAAGCCCTGGAACAATCCTTCTCAGAAAGTCTATAACTTCCTCATAAAGTTTGTGGGTTTTTTCCTCTTTTTTACACTTCTAAAAATATTAATAGACATTATTTTTAGAACAGTTTTAGATTTATAGAAATATTGAACACATAGCACAGAAATTCCTGTAAACCTCTGCAGTTTCCCCTGTTGTTAGCGTTTTACATTGGCATGCTGTTTGCTGTGATTAGTGGACAGTATTACCAGCTAAAGTCCGTAGCTTATTCAGATGTCCTGAGCTTTCACCTAGTGTCCTTTCTCTGGTTCTGCTCTCAACCAGGATGCAAGGTGACATTTAGTTACAGTGTCTCCGTGGGCTCCTCTTGGCTGGGACAGTGTCTGACTTTCCTGGTCAGGTATTCTGTAGGATGACCCCCAAGTGAAATGGGGCTGCCGTTTTTCTCAGGGCTGGACTCGTGGTGTGGGTTTTGAAGAGGAGGCGCACAGAAGGAAAGTTCCATTTTCATCGCGGGCATTTACTACCAACTTGGGTCACGATGGTCGATGTTGACCTGCTCCCTGGCTGAGCGGTGTCTGCCAGGTTTCTCCATGGTGACGTCACTGCCTTCCCCCACGCCCTGCGTGCTGTCCCTTTGGGAGTCCTGTGAGCATCCCACACCTGGGAGGTGGGAGCTATGCTCCCCGTCCTGTAGGGTGAAGTATCTACATACTTTATTTGGAATTCTTCTGCACTGGTAATTTGTCTCATATTCCCCGTTAATTAATCAATCATTTTTATCAGTGTAGACTCATGGGTATTTGTTTTGTACTTTGGGTTATAATCCAATACTACCTTATTTATTTTCTTGCTCAAACTGCTCCTGCTTTGGATGTCGGGAGCTCCTCCAGCTGGCTCCTGTGTCCTCTGGACACGTCCTCAGCGATGTGTCTTCTTTTCCTTCCCTCTCTCTCTCTCTGTCCCTTCGTCCTGCCCTCCCTTCTAACGAAATATGTACAAGAATTTTGTAGTTTTCCCATACAGGTCTTGTACATATTTTGTTTTTTTGAACATTCATATAAACTTTGATCAGTGTGTTAATAGAATAACTTGCTGGGATTTTGATCGGGATGCATTGACTCTACAGATGGAATTGATAAGAACTGTACTTGCGATCTTGGCAGTGTTGAGTCTCCCAATCCATACACACGGAATATCTCTCCGTGTGTTTAGAACTTCTTGTATTTCAAATTCCGATGGTTGGTTGTGGGTCTGCAGGAAAGCAACTGATGTTTTTATATACAGGGGTAATTTCCTTGTTATAACCGCTCACTGGTTCCAGGACTTTTGTTGTTGTTGCTTCCTTGGGATATTTGATTTACATAGACAATCCCCTCATCTGAGAATAAAGAGTTTGATTTCTTCCTCTTCAATCTGTATCTTTTATTTCTATTTCTAATCTTACTGCACGAGCTAGGAGGACTTCCAATGCCACGCTGAGCATGAGTGGTGAGAGATGACATCCTTGCTTCCGTCTCAGACTCTGGGGGAGAGCACCCGGTTCTCACTGTCACGTATCATGTTAACTGCTGGATTTTTGTAAATGTCTTGTGGATGTAGGGTAATATTAGCTTCATAGAATGAATTAGAAAGTGATTTTTCTTCTTCTATTTCCTGGGAGAATTTGTAGAGAATTGGCAGTATTTCTTTCTTAAATGTTTGGTAGAATTCACCAGTGAAACCATATAGGTCTGGTGCTGTCTTTCCAGAAGATTATTATTTATTCATTTATTAAAAAATACATATAAGCTTATTTATATCATTTATTCCTTACTGTGGGAATTTTGGTAATTTGTGTCTTACAAGGACAATGGTGCATTTTATCTGTTATCAGATTTGTAGGCAGAGTTGTTCATAGTGCCCCTTTATTGTGCTTTAATGTACCTGAGATCCGTGGAGGTGAGCCCTCTTTCATTTACGATGTTAGCAACGCTGGCTTCTCTCTGCTTTTTCTTGGTTAGCCTAACTAGAGGCCTATCAAACGTACTGGACTTTTCAAAGAACCAGCTTTTGGTTTTGTTTATTTTCTCTATTAATTTTCTGCTTCCAATTTCATTGATTTCTGTGCCAATTTTTATTATTTCTTTTCTTCTGCTTACTTTTGAATTAATTTGCTCTTCTTTTTCTACTTTCTTAAGGTGAAATCTTAGATTACTGATCTTAGATATTTCTTCTTTGCTAGTAAATACATTAGCTACTATAAATTTTCCTCGAAGCCCTGCTTTTACTGCATCCCACAAATCTTGACAAGTTATCATTTCATTTATTTCAAAATGTTTCTCTTTAGACTTCTTCTTAGACACATGTTTTATTTATGTATGTATGTATTTATTTATTTGCTGCTTGGTCAGTAAGTTTATTGTCTTCATCTAAAAAATACTCAGAGAAAATTATTGTTTGGTTTAGCTGTCAACCATCTGCTCCTGAGCTCTGAGGACGCTTGCCTTCTTTGAGGTTCCTGATCTTTCTTCTGGGCGAGGGACATTTGGGGGTGGTTCTGCCTCTTTTTTTACCTCCTCTCTTGGGCTTCTTCCCATAGACTGGATTCTGTCACACAGCAACATGAGCCATCTTACGCATGTCCTCCGTCAGGACTGGAGTTACGTGTTCTTTATGTAGTGAGAATTGTTCCTTGTAAGCACATTTATCTTCTTCTGTTAGGTAGCGCATATGATCTGCTGTGCTCCGACCCATGAGATGCATGATATTTAGAAGTGTGTTGTTTAATTTCCAAATATTTTGGAATTTTCCATCTACTTTTTTATTACTGATTTCTAATTTAATTCCACTGTGGCTGGAGAACATACTTTGTATGATTTCTATTCTTTTAACTTTGTCAAGGTGTGTTTCATGGCCCAGAATGTGGTCTGCCTTGGTGCATGTTCCATGTGAGCTTGAGAGGAAGGTCTATGCCGCTGCAGTTGCGTGAAGTATCCTATGAATGTTGGCTAGGTCCAGATGACTAATGCTCAGTTCAGCTATATTTTTACTGTATTTTTACCTGCTGGATCTATCGATTACTGCAAGAGGGATGTTGAAATCTCTGCTGTGATAGTGGATTTGTCTATTTCTCCCCATGGTTCATTAGGTTTGCCTCATGCATTTTGACTCATTAAGGATTGTTACAGCTCCCTGGAGAACTGAACCCTTTATCATTATGTAATGCCCCTATTTACCTCTGGTAATTTTCCTTATTCTGAAGTCTAGTTTATTTGAAATTAATATGGATATTTCTGCTTTCTTTTTATCAATGTCAGCCTGGTATATCTTTTTCCATCCTTTCCTTTCATCTATCCGTGTCTTTATATTCAAAGTGGTTTTCTTGTAGACAGCATGTAGTTGGGTCTTGTATCTTAATTCACTCTGGCAGCCTCTGTCTTTTAATTGGTTTATTTAGGTCATTCATATTGAAAGTGACCCTTGATGTAGTTGGATTAGTATCTACCATGTTTATAACTCTTCTCTATTCATTGTACACGTTTTGGGTTTCATTTTTATCTTGCCCTCTTCTCTGTCTTCTCTGCTTTTAACTGAGCATTTTATACAGTTCAGTATTTCTTCCTCTCTTTGCATGTCCATGATATACTTAAAATTTTTTTTTAGAGGTTGCCACAGAATTTGCAACACAAATTTACAACTAATATAATCCACTTTCAAATAGTGGATTTGGACTATAGAGCTTCATGATAGTTTAGGTAACTTGGAGAATTCTCAATTCTTCCCTCCCATCCTTATAACATTGCTGTCATTTATTTTAATTGTCTATACTGTAACCACCTGCTAAATTGTTACTATTGCTACTTTGAAAAAACCATTACCTATTAGATCATTTAAAAATAAGAAAAAAATAGCAGGTTTTATTTTATCTTCACTTTTTCCTTATCTGACATTTTTTTCTTTATGAGATCTGAGTTTCTATTTCATTTTTCTACTCCCTGAAGAATTTATTTTAAGATTTCTTGGAGAGCAGGTCTGCTGACTATTAATTCCCTTAGTTTTTGTTTAGCTGCAAAAGATTATTTCTCCTTCATTTTTGAAGAGTAATTTCGCTGGGTATAGAACTCTGGTTTGATGATTTCTTTCTTCCAACTCGTCACTCTCCTCTCTTATTGTTTGCCTGGTTCTGAAGGGAAATCTGCCGTGGTCGCTGTCCCTGTTGCTCTGTGGGTAAGGCATCTTTTGTTCTCTGTTTTACCTCTGGCTTCCTTCAAGATTTTCTCTTTGACTCTAGTTTTCTGCAATTCTGATATGCTTAGGTAAACATTTTTGGCATTTGTCCTGCGCGGTGTTCTCTAAGCTTCCTGGATGTGTGGTTTGTTGTCCGTCATTAATTTTGGAACATTTTTACCCATTATTGCTTTAAACATGTCTTTTGCTCTTTTCTCTCTTCTCCTCCTGTCATTCTCACTCTGAGTATGTTATCCTTTTACAATTGCCCCACGGTTTTCACATATTGCTTTCTTTATTCTTTTCTCTCTGTTTTTTTCTAAGTTGGGAAGTTTGTATTGACGTTTCTTCCAGCTCACTGGCCTTCCCTCAGCCGCATCAAAGGTGCTCACTGCCGTCACAGTGCTTTTGATTTCCAGCATTGCCTCTCGATTCTTCCTTAGAGTTTCGGTGTCTCTGCTTACGTTGCTGATTTGTTTTTGCGTGTTGCCGACTTTTTCCCCTAGAGCCCTTAACATTTTAATCGTAGTTACTTAAAATTCTCTAAATGATCATTTCAAAGTCTGCGTTATATCCAAGTGTTGCTCTGATACTCGATTTTTCTTTCCAGACTGTGTTTTCTCTTGCCCTTTAGGAGGCCCCGGGGTTTTTGACGTAAGCTGGACATGATGTGTCAAGTTATAGAGACTGATGCAACAGGCCCTAGCACGAGGTGTTACATTATTCTGGCTAGAAACTGACCTTTGTTTAACATTCGCTGTAGCTTTAGATGCTATGAACGTTTATGTACAAGTTTTGTGTGGACATATGTTTTCATTTCTCTGGGATATATACCTAGGCGTGGGATCTCTGGTAACTCTTTGTTGAGCCATTTGAAGAAAAGCCAGACTATTTTCCAAAGTGGCTGCAGCGTTTTACAACCCCACCTGCAGTGGATGAGGTTTGATTTGCTCTTCTCCTTCCAGTGTCTTGAACTGGTAGGTTAAGTTGTTGATTTGAGGCCTGTCGCTCCTCCCTTCTGGGTCGGATTCTCGGAGGCATGGACAGAGGAGCGTCCACGCAGACATGGGGCTGGGGCACGCCAGCGTGGGGGAGGCTGTTCCTCCCAGGCGTGGGCTTGTCTGTCGCCCAGTGCTCACTCTTCCACGCCACTGCCAGCGTTGGTGTTTCCCGTGATTTCGTTGCTACTTTGCTAGGAGGCTGCAGCGGCCTCTCTGGTGCTTCCGTCGGCCAGGCTGGAGGTGGCGCTGCAGCAGCCCAGGCTCCTCTAACAGCAGGCGGCCCTTCCAGTGCTGGACTTCCTTTGAACTCCTCTTGCCATATTTTCTTGTAATCTTTTCTTGGATAACAAGACCTGAACCGCAAGGTATAAGCAGACATGGCAGGTGGTGGGAAGGTGTCTGGAATTATCCTGAATCAGCACCTAGATGCAGGTAGCAAGGCCATGGCATTTTGACGAGTAGGGCTTCTTCCTGGCTTCTTTCCTTCAACGTGTTATCTTTGGAGACGAGACGCGTGTGCCGCCCAAGCCCCTCTCCTGGTCAAGGGCTATTTCCTCGGGGCTCTTCCGTCACAGCGGGAGCTCGCAGGACATGGACGCTGCCACAGTAAGTGTCCTACAGCCTGTCCCCACCTTGACATCCACCCCAGGGAGGATGAGGGCAGGTGTGTGAGTGGCAGGACTCACGCCTGCCCCGTCTCCCACGGAGCGTGACCTGCTCAGGTGTCACTTGGCCGTCGGGTAACTGAACATCGGACCCCTTGTTTTGAAATCCCTGCTGTTTTTGTTGGTGACTAAGCGCAGGTGTCAGTTTCCTGGTGACAGCAAGGGTGGTGTGGAGGACAGCCGGAGGACCGCAGAAGGAATTGCTGTTCAGGATCTCACAGCTACAGCTGCCACTTCCCCTTGCGCACACCCATCTTCTCTCAGATAGCCGTGGTTACCTGGACTGCCTGCGGGGACTTCTAGAACAATCAGGCGCCGTCCGGCAGTGCGCCGTGGGGAGGTTACGTCTGTCGTGTCATCAGCCCATCCAGCTAAGGCGAGGAGAGCGTTCTGGAGGCAGCCCAGGGAGAAGGCTGCGGTCTCTGTGCCCTCGGCCCTGCTTGTCTGACGAGACCCAGAGCAGCAGGGTGAGACTCGGACTCTTGCACCCAAGTTTCAAACTTACAAGTTCTGAATCTTCGTTCACTTGGATTCAAGGAAGGGAGAGAGGAAGGAGAGCTGCTCTGAAAGGCAGGGTGGGGGGCTGCTGCTAGTGTGGACAGGGTGCTCGATCCCCCGGGGTCCCCTAGACCAACTGCTCCAGCACAGAGCAGGGAGGGGCCACCAAGCCAAGAAGTGCCAGGCAGGTGGACCTCCCAGGGTCGCGGAGGTGGGGAGAGCATGAGGTTTCTACTGCACTGCAGAACTGGCACACGGAGCCAAGGCAACCCTGCGACATTCCCCACTCTCCCCATCTCCTAGATTTCTGTCTTCCCCAAATCAACCAAGACTGCACCCACCTTTCCCTGAAATAAAAAACAGGCCTGCTTTTACCATGTGGGGGCCTGCGGCGAGCATTGGAATCGCAGCCCTCATGCCACAGTTTATTAAGTCAAGCTAATAACTGGTAAATATAATGTGTCCTGTCCTCTCACCTTCCTCCTGCCTCGACGGCCGGCCTTTATGCCTCCGCCCTTGCTGCCTCGGTCCTTGTCTGGCACCCCGAGGCCCCGGCACGTGTGTGTGGACACCCCCATCCCAATCTGCTGGAATGGCAAACACTGCAAAGACCAACGATATAAAGTGTCGTCAAGGATGGGAGCAGTGAAACTCTCACGCTGCGGACAGGGGCGCAGATGGCAGAGCCGCCTTGGGAAACAGTCTGGCAACTTCTAACGAGTCAAACATGCACCTGCCCTGTGATCCACCAGTCCCGCTCCTAGGTGTTTGCCCAAGGGAAATGAAAATTCATGAGCACAGAAAATCTCGTATGTGAATGGATATAGCAGCTTGAATAATAATAGGCCAAAGCTGGAAACAACCAAATGTCCCACAGCTGAGGAGCAGATTAGCAAACTGGTGCATCCAAACAGTGCCACACTACTCAGCAATAAAGAAGAACTGACTAGTGGCCGGGCGCTGGCTCATGCCTGTCTTTCCAGCACTTTGGGAGGCCGAGGCAGGAGGATCACTTGAGCCTGGGAGTTTGAGGCTGCAGTGAGCGCTGGTCTCTCTACTGCACTCCAGCCTGGGCGACAGCGCAAGACTCTGTCTCCAAAAAAAAGGAACAAATTGCCGACCCATGCAACAGTGAGGCTGTATCTCGAGTGCATTATTTTAAGTGAAAGGAGCTGGATCCACAAGTCTGTGTGGACATCGCGTGTTTCCACGTACAGGACATCCTGGAAATGGCGGAACCGCAAGAGCAGAGAACAAGTTAGGGGTTGGCAGCAGTTAGGGATGGAGGAGGAGTCCACTTTTGGGGGTGACAAAGCAGTTCTATCTGGACTGTGGTGTGGGGTTCATGACCATGCACTTGTCAAAACACCACAAAGCGTGGATTTTACTGTATGTTAATTAAAAGTATTTTAAAATATCAAATTGCTCTCTGGATAAAATCCAAAGTCAACAGCTAGTCCGCAGCAGATGCTGGCTGACGTGACTCTATTGCCGGCCTCATCCATGTCTCCCTCTTCCTCTCCTGCCACTCCAGGCCCCAGGGCCTTTGCACACTTGGTCTGTCCCGACCGCCTCTGCCGTTCTTAGCGCGGGCCGCTCCCACCCACTCTGCAATCAGCGCCCGCCGGGCCAGGCCAGGGCAACCTTCCGTTGCTCCTTCGCCCTGCTCTTCTCTTGGTGTCCTGATTGCACAGGTGACGAGCCCTTGAACGCTGATCTCCCTCTGGACCGCAAGCTCCAGGAGGGCGGGATGGCATCTTTCTCTCCGCCCGCCGGGTCCCCAGCTTCCAGCAGACGCTGTACTCAGTGACGCTTGCTGAGGGATGAGCTGATGAGTCCTTAGAAGCCCCATGACCCGTCGTCTTATGGGTAAAGGTCCTCCAAGGCCACTTGCAAAGCCAGAGAGATACGGCCAGTCTCCCTCTCACGCTGCCTCTCCGGAGAAGGCGTGTGGGACGAGAATCTGCCCAGTTAGAGGAGCTGCAGCCCTTAGGGGCTGGAAGCAAGAGAGATGGAGCCTCCCCCGGCACAAGAACCTCCCTCAAGCAGAGCTGAGCGCCGGCTCCTGGGTCCCGAGAGGCCCAAGGGGAGGAATCCAGAAATGCACGGACCCGGTCTTGGACTCCGCACGACGCAGAAGAGGCAGGAAGAGTTTGGGTTAACGGGAGAAAATGGGGAGAAATGGAGAGGCTCCTACTGACAGCTCCCACATCCACACATCAGCACCACGGACGTCTTCAGCTGTAGGGTCACACCACCCAGCCACCAGGGCCAGGCCGGGGACCCAGGGGCTCATCTGGACAGCTGCTCAACTGCCCAGGTAGAGAATCCAGGACAGGCCACAAACAGAGCAAAACTGGCCTCAAAATTCCATCGCCAACCCGGGGTCCTGTTGCCTGAGATAAACAGATGCCCACGTTCAGACGGGAACAGAACACAGCGGGACGGGATCCCACCCAACAGGTGAGGACACTGAGACTTAGGCAAAGGGACTTGCTCAGGCTCGCACAGCCCGCGAGTCGCCTTAGCAGGAGCCCAGCGCCGTGCAGCAGGGAAGCCTCGGGCTGGGGACACAGCGGGGGCCTCGGACCCTCGTTGTCTGGAGTGGGGGACAGGACCTCTCGGAGACCCGTCTGGGACATTCAGTGATGCTGCCTGAGTCAGTGGACTGACGGCTCACACAGACACAGCCAGCAACCGCTTGAAGACCTGGTACCTTCCATGCTGCTGAGTTGAGTAGGACCGAAAGAGGTCGTGGCCCCTCAAGGCCACTGCTGCTGACACCCGGGAAGGAGCCGGGGGCCCGCGAGTGAGCGGTGCCCTCCCGCCTGCGGCAGACGGGGCGAGGGGGACACGGGTGGGGCCGGGCAGTCCGGCTAATGCGCAAAGCAGAAGAGAGGACCGGCCGTGCTAGGTGTTAACGATTTCCTCAGCCGCCGCGGGGGACAGAGGACCCGGAGCCCAGGCCCGGGCAGATAAATGGCTTGGCCCGGTGTTAAGTCCTGTGTTTAACAGCTTGATTAATGGGCCGGAGGAGAGTGACTCTACTAATGAAATGCGCAGGTGGCTGCTGGCAGGTCGGGGCCAAGGACGCAGCAGAGGACACGGTGGCACTCGGGACAGCCCTGCACAAAAGCCCCTCTCCCACCCAGACACGAGGAAGCCAGCACCGCTGTGACTTCACCCGGTGCGGTTTCGGCGAGTGCCGGGACGGGCCCTGCTCCCAGAAGACGAGTGTGGCAAGATGCGGTGAGATGGGGTCCAAGATTTCTAGAAGCTCACAGACTAGTGAACCCCACACTGAAAACACAGAAAAACAAAACTGCCCTGTAATTAAAAAGTGCTTTTTCTGAAGATGTGCAAGGATGTCAGAGATGCATCTTGTCAGAGATGTGGAAGGATGCTGTCCCCCCAACCCTTGCTCTAAAGCGCTCCCTGGCTCCCCATGACCCTGACCTCAGGGTCCCTCCATCTGGCCTTGCCCACCCTCCCTGCGCTGCCCTGTAGGCCGCCCAGACCATGGCTTCTCGGGGCTCAGACACGCCCCGGGGCTCCCTCAGGCTGGTGCTCAGCACTGCCCCCTCCCCAAACCCGCAGCCTTGAGGAGTCCTGCTAAGGCAAGGGACAGGGATGCCAGCAAGCAGCCCCTGGGAGGGCGGGGGCCAGGCTTATCCCCCGGATCCTGCAGACCCTGCCGGGGACTGGCTCGGCCCAGGGATCCGGTTCCGGAGGAGCCCACTCCTGAGCTTTGCAGACGTCTTTCTAAGAGAAAAGGGAGCCTGCTCTGCTTATACAATTCTAAACCATTTGAGACGGTGACGAGAGCTTGCGGGCCCCCCAGGTGTGGCTCAGAGACCTTCCACGTCCTCACTGTGACGCAGAGTCCCGACGAGGAGGGAGCAGTGCTGTCCCCTCGGTGCGAGGCTCACAGCGGCCCAGGGACACGGCAGCCTGTGCTGCCCACACGCCAACGCCGGTGGGACCCTTGTGAGTCCAGTTCCGAGAGTCCGAGCTTGTGAGTGGCACAAAATGCACTGGGGTAGGACGTGGGGGACACAAGCTGCGCCACTGGGGAACCACTTAAACCCCCCCCCGGGCAGGCCCGGGACCCCGCCGCCCCCACACTCCAGCCCACTCGCTGAGAGCTGTGGCCCCCCTGCGAGTCCCACAAATACCCACTCCAGACTGGCCTGCCGTGCCTGGGCCGTGGCACCCGAGTCCTCACCGTCCTGTGGCTGCCACCATGGCCAGGTGATGCTTCTAGATTCAAGACTGTTCCCATCCTCGCCCTCCCTCCGCACACTGTGGGGTCAGACCGTCCTGACTGCTCCGGGACCCCTGCGGCCTCTGCTCTCCCGGCCTCCCCCCGCCTTGACTCTGCCCCTGCCAGGCTCAGGGCTCCCCCCGGCCCTGCACTTGCTCTCCTGCCAGCTCGGCACACGCTGTCCCGCTGGCCAACACTCTCCTGCCTCCATCCTCCCTGCAGCCCTTCTCCTCCCTCGGGCCTCAGGTGGGCTGTCAGGCTGGGAAACCTTCCGTCACCCACAGACGGGCGGAGGCATCTCTGCCTGTCCTCCCGGCACAAGTGCTTCCTGGGTGACAGATGCGTCGGTCAGTGTCACCTACGTAGCAGTCTGTCTCCCACTGGGACGGGGTCTGCGCGCCGGGCTCAGGTGCAGCCTGCACCGTGTGCGGCCTCCAGGGCAAGGGCCCCGTCCACGTCGAGGAACTCCCCGTGCGCTCTGGTCTGCGCCACAGACGCAGTTCCACAGTGGTCACCGCCGGGCCGCGCTGTGCATGGAATCACTGGCGTGCAGAGGTGGCAAGGACCTTTCCCGGCCGGGGAGCAGGGAGCTGACACAGGGAGGGGCACACACTGGAATTATGGACGTGGCCACCACCCCAAAGGAGACCTCTTTCCAGGCCACACTCTGAGAGATCAGGGAGTCTCAACCAGGTTCCCTTTTGCTTTGGGGCAGGACAGCTGCAAATCAAGGCGTGACGTTGTTCGTCTCCAGCAGGTGCCTCTGAGCCATGGCGGACTAGGGCAGAGGGCACCGAGGCAGGAGCCCAAAGGGCAGCTCCGCCCTCCCCACCCATCCTGCCATTTGTTGTTCCGGCCTCGTGCCCTGCGCCTCTGTCTCTCCGGCCGCGGGCGGGGAGTGGTGATCCCAGGCCTGCCCTCACGGTGGCTTCGGGTCACCTGGCACTGCGATGCTGGCAGAGCCGCGTCCTGGGAAGGCGCATCCAGGGTGAGGAGGAGGGTGGGAAGCCCTGACCAGGAAGCCCCGGAGGACTGGGGTTTGGTGACATTGTACCCAAGAACTGGGGTCCTCGGAGTAACAGCCATGGTGATGTCTGGTCCCTCTCATGGCCTCTCAAAGCTCAACTGTCAGGCTTTTTACCTCCTACAGTTGTTCACTGCAGCCCTGGATGAGGCACGGCCCAAGGAGCGGGGGCCTCTGTGGACCGTCTTCAGTTAAACCTCGTAAGACGGCGAGCAACAGAGCAAAAGGGCGACCAACACACCCAGGGCGGCGGGCACAGAGCGTCCTCTGGCAGGATCCCGAGAATGAGGGGGTTGCTTCGGCTGAGGCTGCAGCCCAGGCACCCTCACAACCTGCACCCGCCGTGGCTCTGGTTTTACGGCGCGAACATCCGCCGCGCCCCCAAAGCCGCAGCCGTTGCCAGTCACCTAGACGGCACTCCGTAAATCTGCACCGTGGCGCGGCGAGTCGTGAGGGGCTGGCAGCTTTATGAGGTGCCACCGCTGTGATTAATGGGGCCAGGAGCCCGTGCAGGCGGGACGGGGGGAGGACGAGAGGACAAACATCAGCGCGAGGGCGCACTCACACGCACACACAAAGGTGCACATACGTGTACACACATGCACTCACGTGCACACACCCATGCACACTCACATACACATGTGCACACACATACACACATGTGGCAGGGACATCGAATCCTTTCCCTTCAGAATTCCCTTCATGGGCCTCATCTAAGCAAAGCTGGAATATATTCATCAAATTAAAAAGGGGAAAATCTTACCTGGACATCCGGCCATTTGCCTTTGCATAGATCACACGCCCCCAGCACGCGCTTTTCTCCATGTTGGAGTTTTGTTTGAAGTGTCTGGGTGTTGAACAGGCATACTTAGGAAAAAGCCCACCAGATACTGTCCGAGATACGAAGGCGGAGAGAGAGAGGAAGCAGCTTCTCGGAGCACCTGCTGCGTGTGTGCCCACGTCCCTCCCACCGCCGCTTCACGGCCCTTGTCGTGTTGGTGCTCACAGGAACTCTTTTTTTTTTTTGTCTTTATTGAAGTGTAATTTACATATCACGTCTTTACTCCATTCTAAGTGTACAATTAAGTGGTTATTAGTAAATTTACCAAGCTGTACATCTATTCACATAAATCAGTTTTAGAGGATTTCTCACCCCCCATTGAGACCCCTAATTCCCATCCTCAAATACACTTCAAGCATGCCCCTGCCCTCCACAGTGCTCACCACATCCCCCGGATGTGGGTTCACCCCCCACCCCCAAAATCCCCAGTGAACACTCCCACCATTTGAGCACCATAGTGTCAATCAGTCAGTACCAATTTGATGGCGAGTACAAGTGGGGCACATTCTTCGGGTCTTGTGTCACCTCACTTCGAATAATGGGCTTAAGCTTAATCCAGGATAATATAAGCGGTGCTGGCTCACTGTCGTTTCTTCAAATTGAGTAGTATTCCATTGTAAATATATACCAAATTTAATAATCCACTCATGCATTGACGGGCACTTGGGTTGTTTCCATGACCCAGCAATAGTGAATTGTGCTGCCATAAACATTCGGGTGCAGGTGTCTTTATCATAGAATGTCTTGTGCTCTTTTGGGTAGATGCCTAATAATGCTATTGCTGGATTGAATGGTAATTCTAATTTTAGCTCTTTGAGGAATCTCTAAATTCTTTTCCACAAAGGTTGCACCAATTTGCAGTCCCACCAGCAGTGTAAGAGAGTCCCTATCTCTCCGCATCCTCGCCAGCATTTGTTGTTTTGGGATTTTCTGATAGAGGCCAGTCTCACTGGGGTTAGGTGGTATCTCTTTGTGGTTTTGATTTGCATTTCCCTAATGATTAGAGATGATGAACATTTTTTTATGTGTTTGCTGGCCATTATTCTGTCTTCTTTGGAGAAGTTTCTGTTCATCTCCTCTGCCCATTTGTAAATGGGGTTGTTTGGTTTTTTCTTGTCAATCTCACAGGAACTCTTTGCAAGAGACATTTTCCCCCACATTTTCCAAGTGGAGAAATGATGTTCGTCCCTTGTCAGAGTTCACACGCCAGGGCGGCAGCAGGTCCGGGAGCCCAGCCTGGCTCGCTGACGCCGGCGCCTGTGCTTGGTCTGACACGTCCCACTGCGCTATGCGTGTTTCGTAGGCTGCTGGAACACGTGGCTGCATGCCTAACGAACCCCTTCACAACTTCATCAGTATTCACTAGGATGTGAGTTATGATGACAAATTATAACTCTTTAAAATCCTTCCCTTGGCAACACTTAATTTTACTTAGAGGTGCTGCCATTCACGGTATCTGTTTGGCTTCTCCAATTTTTATAGCTCAGAGCATTGAAACTGGGAGCTGCCAGCTCAGAGCTTCCTCAAGCCTCAGCCAGGGCTGCTTGATGAAGGTGCTCATCAGACGTTTGTTAATGGAACCAGGATGGGATGAAGGCACGAGTGAACGAAGTGAACTTTTCTCCATTTTACGAGTAAACAGGTGAGTGCACAGTCGTCAAGTTCAAGGTTATGTAGAAATGAACAAATGTGTGACATAAAGGACCATCACTCTGGCCCTCACCACTAGTGAGATCAGGGCCTCAGAGAAAATGCTCCTTGGCACCCAGCACCCTGACCACAGCAAGGGGCAGGGACTCACCCATTTGCACACAGGGAGCAGCGTTCTCGGACAGCCTGCTGCTGTTCAGGCAACAGGTGGGAGCCACTGTCTGCAAGATAGAGGATGCTGGCAAGAGGAAGGGGTGCATCGAACAGTTCACCTGGAGACAGCAGGGAAGTGATGAGCTGAAGGTGGGGAGGGCAGTTAGGAAGCTTTTGTAGCCAGTCAGGCAGCAGCTGATGAGCTGTGGGGCGGCAGAGGTGGAGGAAGAGAGGGTCAGGTGGGTGAGGAAGAAAGATCAATGTGAGTTTAATTCCAGCTCTACTCAAGCCGAGGATGCTCCCAGGTTCCTGTCTTGGTCGATAAGGGGAATCAACAGAGGACTCTTCCCGGAAGAGAGGGAAGATTGGGGGAAAAGAGTTTCATGCAGAGGCCAAAGGAGGAGAGATGCTCAGAGTGAGACAAATGGACCACACTGCCAATGTCTACCTAGATGTAAAAATGTAAAAGTACTGAAACACGGAAGCACCGATTCTTCTATTTTCTACCATGTCTGGAAAAAGTCTCCACTTTAGAACCCCTAAAACACCAGACACAGTATAAAAATAAAACATCTTTGTCTGTGCATGATTGAGTTAGTGAGAAGTACAGGAAACAGTCTGAGCCTGAAAGGATGGTGCGTGAACCTGGAAGGGCAGTCTACCTGCAGAAAATGGTCCTTTCCCGGGGATTTCTGCCCGTCCTGGTGGCCTAGGTCCTGCGTTTAATAGGACACTTGCTTAGGGACAGAGTACGAACCTGAGTGCTTGAGCCAGCTTGTAAGTTAAATTAGAGAACCTCAAGTAGAGCCAGAATTCCTAAAGTGTGATACTTTCATAGGTAAAACTTGGGAGGAAAAAAACTTGCCCTGCGTAAAGAGATGGTCTTGCTCTAGGTTGTCCTGAATAAAGAAAAAATATCCCCAAAGAATTCCTAACTTAATGCTCAAACTCACAAGATTTTGGGACTGGAATTCACACTACTTGTGTGGGGAAAAAAGAGCTCAAAATTTAGTTTAAATAAGTCTCAGGTGGGTCAAGTCCCCAGACACTTAGAAGATGCAAATTTGGAGGAAGAAACTTTAAACTCAGGCTTCAACAGACAAAGTTCTATGGAACATGAGTTCACTATCAAATAACACAACCCACACAAGGAAGTACATCACCATGAGCAAGAGTCAGCAGAAACTACCAGGTGTAGAGTATGATTTACAAAGATCGAAGGTATCTTAGTTATCAGATGCTAGAATACAAATTAATCTCTTTTGTGTGTTTTAAGAAATAGAAGATTTTGAAAGTATGATGGTAAGGAATTATCAAAGAAATGAACGAGCAGGTACAAAATAGAACCAATGAGACTACTATAGGCCGTGGAAGCACAAAGTAGGAAATGGTTAACCTCATACGGGGTGTGTGTGTGTGTGTGTGTGCACTACCATAGGCTCTACAGAAGCAGCATCATTTGTGTGGGGTTCTGGGGAGTGAATAGCAGTTTCTCAGCAGCAAATGGAGAGAAGAATTTCCTGCAAAGACGGAGGAACCAAGGCAAAAGATGAAATGATCTCACAACCAAAGCGTGTTTAAACGATTTCTTCCTAGACTAGAGACCAACAACAACATCGGTGTTGATCAAGCTAGGGTCTAAAGCAGTATTCTCCGGCAGAATTTTAGAATTTTGCCTTCATGTTCCGAACCAAATAGATGGCCAACTTATAACCAATAGAGCCACGTGATTTTAGCGCCACGTTGGCGCTTGTGTTCACGGTCCAGGTGAGTCCTTATGTAATTGTCCGCCATGAAAGAGAAAGAACAAAGGCTGCTATGAATAAACAATGTGTTTACTCCAAGTGAAAGCCAGAGGATTCTGTGGCTCAGCGAGGAAACAGTCGTGAGAAAAACAGCCTTTCTCGAGGCTCCGTGGGGGTGTGGGGCCCACGAGAACAGGCACCACGCTGCTTAGCGCCATGCTCTCTTTGGAAGACACAGATGGGTCTCAGCAAAATAACATCATCCATGATGTTGAGTTGATGCTGTAAATAGGGACCTTCATGGTTTTCATTTTATCTTTTCTTATTAGGTATATTTCTTTTCATTTTTGTTGTATAAGAGCTACTGTAAAGGCCAATACTTTGGTTTATATCTATGCATATTCAAGTGACATTATAACAGAAATCACAGAAGACAATGCTAGGTGTCCATAAAAATTGTTTTTCCATAAATGGATCCATATAGTCTTCAAGTTTGAGAAACTCTGATCATTTTATTTTTCTCTTTAAAAATAATTGCATCTCTGTACCATAGCTCTAATATACCATAGCACATTGCTTTTTCCTTATTTTTTTTCAATGTTTAAAACTCTGCTTTTCATTATCAAAAAAGCCAGGCTGTCCTATCCTCACATCCACACTATAAAATAAATAACATGACATTCCATTAAATTAGCCTTCATAAAATGTTGCCGTGCGGTTTTTTTTAACGATGATGAAAAATGTGAAAACATCAATGACTTTTTATCAGAGAAATTTTCTTCACCTCCGAAAAAGACTGGAATTAATTTATATAGCCCCGAAAATACAAAAGGAGGACTGAACCGGCCAAGCTCTCTTTCAAATAGCAAAACTAAAGCTCTCAAAGGTGAATTTTTCTCGTGATTCTCACACTGACAGAAGTAACCTCGAAGACTCATAGGGTCCATTTGCATCTGGGCGAATCACTCAGCTGTCAGGTGAGTGACTTGAGCTGGGTGTGTTTAAAACCAGCTCGCCCCGAGTACGGAGCAGGCTCCACTTAGAAGTCATCCCAGCTTTTCAAAAGGAGATTGCGTCCCTTTGAAATCCCCTGGAAGAAGAAATTCCACCTCTGCTTTTTATTATACTGTTGCATTAACTCTTATATTAGGATAAAAAGAAACACATTCTGTTCTTCGAACAATGGAAAAGGGAAATGTCACTCTCACCAGCCTTTTCTTTTTTGGGAATTGTAATCCATTTATATCCTCAAAGGAATTTTCATTCTTTGGGGAAGATTTGAAGGCCAATTACTATTAGCCCCTTGGACATAGCATAAGAATCACCCTTCCCACGCCTTAAAATCTCCCCACTCTCTTTTGGTTGGGTTTTAATAAAGACACAGACGCCATTTAAGAAGCGTGGACTCCAAATAGACTGAGAAAAGAAATGCTGAGATTGTTCTGTGTAGAATTATCTGGAAGGAGAGAATTGTGGCCCAAGGGGACCTGTTCGGTGTGTGCTTCAGCAGTGTCACCTGAGCCGCCGAGCCCTGTGGCAGGGCTGTCACCAGTCCCCTGCACCTACCAGGAGGCACCGGGCAGCGTCGTGGGGTGGCGGGTGCAGTGGGGAAGCAGCTTTCTGTTTCAGCTTTGGGGTAAAAAGTTCCCACTAAATCAACCCTGATGTCTGTAGAATGAGGGTGGAAGCCTTCGGCAGGGGGTCCTAATCATTGTTGCAAGAAAAAGCAAGAACTTTTCGAATTAGAAAACTGGTTTTGAATAGGAAGCTCAGAGAGTGACTGAAAAGAATGGTGCGTGACCTGGCCCTGTTCTTCAGTCGCCGTTTTACCGCAATAACATGCTCTTCGTTTGCCCTTACACACGCAGCTCTCTCTGTGTTTTATGTCTTCTAGTCAAGCTTTGCATTTCCACTGTGGTTTCCAGAAATATTTGTACTAAATGTCCGGAGTGTAAGCCAAGCCTTTATCAGTGTATTGTCTCATGCAGGGATATTGTTTATTATAAAAACATCTAAATGCCAGAACTTATTTTTGACAAATTCTTTCAGCGTCATTACACCCAGAAGCGTCAGCATGTAGGCCCGTTCGCAGATGGCCGCAGGGTGGGTGCCTGCTCCGGACCGAGACTCGCCAATGAGAGTCTTACTGTGGCATCAGCTGAGCCACGGGGCCGCTGTCCTTTAATCCATAGGCTGCGATTCCCTTTGTCGGCTCATTGCTGTCCCATTCATCCGCTAGGCGTCATTATCATACCTGCCTCCCTCCGAATCGGGTAGGATAAAAAGACGCTCGGGCCTACTGTGCAAAATGCCGCAGTCCTGCGCAACAGCAGCGCAGACCCTGCGTCTTTGCATTCACCTGTCTCCTCACCTTCGCTTTTCCGCTATTCGTGGCCAGCGGAGAGGGTCCGTGTAACCAGCACTACCCTCCGCTTGCGCCTGTTAGCCTGTCGGTGGCACGGACGTCCGCAGCACCGACCGAGAGCTTATCGGCAGATCAGCCGTGTGGTGGGTTTCTGACAGCAGTGCCTGGGATTAATCCAGTTTGCAAGAGAGCACACAGAACAGGGCAACTCTGGGAACTGGAAAGTACAATATCTGAAGTGAAGATCTCACCAGATGGGCTGAACAGCAGACTTGAGTTGGCGGAGCAGAGGTCGGCGAACTTGGAGGCAGGTAACTAGAAAAGCTTCAATCGGAGAAGTAAAGAGAAAGAATACGAAACAGTGAATAGAGCAGCCCTGTGGGAGCAATAAACCTATGAATAGCCATTTCCAATGCAGACCGTCAGCTCTTTTCCATCACGTCATATTTAAACTGTACTTTTCTCTTTTTTCTACCTAAGATCTTCATAAGGAGGACGGGATTCTAGCTGCTCTTACAACCCAAACACCAAGCAGAGCACATAGCACATATTAAACCCTCAATAAATATGTGGGAAATGAATGCATGGATGTTGTCTGCAGAATTACTTATAATGATTAAGCAAAACAAATTCCCCAATGTAGGGAAATGGTTAAATTATTATGAAACAGATTACAAACATTTAAATTTTTATTTTTGAGGAATATTTAATGACATAAGAAAATTCTGAGATATTAAATAAAAATAGAAAGATTTGCAACTTTATATACAACATGATCCTATCTTTCCTTACAAGTTACATCCTTTCACTCATTCAGCCACTCGCCAAATGGTTACCGGTGCACTTTATTGCCACGTGTCACTGTTAGGGGTTCTAGATGTGTGTGTGTCTGTGTGTCTGTGTGTACAAAACAAAGCCCTGTCCCTGTAGGGTTTATGTCATAGACAGGGTAGATAGAAAACAAAATGAGTAAGTTCCATATTTTATTAGGTGACAAGTACTATGGGTGAAAACAAGACAAAAACAAGGAGTATTGGTAGTTTCCAGGAAGATTTCTCAGATAGGATTTTTGGGAGGATTGCACCGACATTGACCAAGACCCTGAAGGATGTGGGCGACCAGGCCGTTCAGGTACCTAAGAGCAGAGCACTTGGGAAGAACAGGAAGCTTCAGGGCTCTGCGCCCAGGGTGATCTTGGTGTGTTTGGGGACCAGCAAGGAGCCCAGTGTGGCTGCATCAAAGGGAATGAGGCTGAGATTGTCGGTCAGAGAGGATGAGGTCAGAGGGTCCTGAGGACCCGGCACGGTCAGGACCTGGTAGGGCCTTGTAACGACCTTGGTTTTTAGTCTCGAATGAAATGGTTGTGAATAGCGGCGTGACATGATCTGACTCAAGTTTGGGAGGAATCATGCTGGCTGCTGTACTGGGAAGAGGCTCAGTGGGGCCAAGGCCGTGCGCTATGTATGTGCACGCGTGTGCGTGTGCGTGTGCACCTGCCTACATGCCATGAGGCTCGGGGCAAGGCGCGGGGCACCTGCCTTCAAGAGGAAGGCCTGGGCTCCTCCTCTGTCCCATCTGTGGAATGAGTATTATACGGTTATTCTGAAGCTAGCATGGGGAAGGAATTTGAGAAACCCCACTGTCACTTGTAAAACAGGATGAATTTTAAGGAGTCCTGGAGTGTCAGTAACCTACGTAGCTGAAGGGGGGAGCTGCGCTGATACTCCTTGACGTATTATGAATTTTCCAGCATTTTCTGAGATTCAGACCAAGTTGTAGGGGAAAGCACGGTGGACGGGGCTCAAAGAGACCTTGTCTTACTATCCCAGCTACCCTCAAATACAGAGGATGATTCAGAGCCCTTGTGAGAATCTGTGCCCATGGGATCCGTCTACGCTACAGCATTCCCTGTGCTTCTGCAGCAGGCTATGGGCTGTATGTAGACAGGTGTGGGTGTTCTTAGGTCTTGCATACACTGGGCGCTCAGTATGTGCTTTCATAGCTGTCACCTTGTTCCTAAGGGGAAGAGAATAAGGACAAATCTAACTGCTTCTCATGACAGCAGTTAATTATGACAGCTTGTTAACTGCACCTTGTTTCCTACTGCAGCAAATTGGCATTAAGAATGTTAAATTGTTGTTTTCACTCCTTCTTTCCCTAATCACACTGTTAGACCTGTGACCACCTTCGTGGAGTTCCTCCTGTGAATTCTGGCTGGAGATGAAGCCTGATGAAGAAATTCACAATGACCTCGATAGGTCTCTCAGTGGAAGGTTGGTTAAAACTCAGTCCTTTCATTCTGTCCGCTGCCCTTCCCTGGAGGTCACCCTTGGTAGAATAAGGAGCGTGTGCTCCGGTTGCAAGTGAGTGCACCAGTGACCCCCCTCTGCTGGGCACCCCCAAACTATTTCAGCCTGTGCACCCTCGGATTTACGGAGGTTCTGCCACATGCAAACGTGCTGATGCCAAACTACAGTGACAGGGTCTCTCCAGGAAGGTAGAGTCACAGTCAGGAGGGCGAGCCTGCAGATCATTACAGTGGCAAGTTTCCAAACCCTGACCCTTCACTTATAAGGCAGCAAAAACTGTGGATGATCCCACTTGTGATTTTGAGCAAGATCCCTTATTTGATTCTGATCTCTGGGACCAGACGGACCCACATGCCAGAGTGGCCATCAGAGGGACGGCTTTCCCTTTGACTGCCCTGCCGGGGCCCTTGGCCTGCACACCCTTGTCAGCCCATCTTTTCTGCAAGTCAAGTTGCAGCCTCAGATCTGGGTGCCCAGGTCTTGCCTCTAGAGAGTAGTGCTGAAGAGGACAGCTCCCCGCGGGCCCCTGTGCTGGGTGGCAGGCACAGCCCTCAGAAGCTGGTGCTGTCCCTCACAGGTGCAGGAGCCAGCAGGCGACATCAGGGAGAGGAGGGGACACCAGTGCCAGCTCTGCCGAGACACCGGTCCCACCTTCCCATGTGAGAAACAGCTCTCTAAGATAGACACCATCTGCTTGGTGCCTGCCTGCCTCACGTTACCATGTGACATCCCCATCGCAGGCTCTGACCCCATGTCACATGTAGATAAATGTAGGAAAATGGGTTTGAGTGTCAGAAGAATGCCATCTGGAATGCAGCAGTGACCGCATCAGTATTTCAGGACTGACCGTGGTGCAGACGGCGGTTCATAAACATCAGCCAAAGTCACGTAAATAAATGCTGTTATTCAGAAATTTAACCATTTTAACATTAGCAAGGAAATAACTTACAGGCCATTTCAAAATACTATCCCATGAAGGGGCATACCAATAAATTGTATAAAATAAAAGTATGAATCAATACATTTTATAAATTATTAAGAAATAATAAGTTAATTTGAGAGCTATGAAATATATCTAGTATTTAGCTTTGTTATTTTAATGGCCTTTATGAATTTAGATTTAAAAAGTCTTTAAAATTTAAGCTCAAGGTTAACAGTATATATTTCAGTGTAGATGATCTGGAGGTTTTGTGCTTGGCATTTTCATTAGTCTTAATGGTGCCAAAATATTCCAGTGTGATTTATACTCATCTACTGAAAGCATATTAAAACATCACTGGGAACAGAGCTATGTAACACATGAAAATTCTCATTATAAGGTAAATTATTTGACAAGAATAATATGGAGCCAGAGCCATAATTAATTCATTAAATGACTTTGATTAAAAAAGGGAGAGAAAGAAAGAGACAGGATGCCCAGGTTCTGAGGTTTCAGGGATCTCTTAAGAGAGGTGAGTTAGCAAGTTGCTGTTAGGAAAAGCAACAATGTATACGAATTAATTGGCTGCAAAGGTTTGCGAACAGAGAACAATGGCTAGAGAAGTACAATAGAATGTTTGAATAAGTTAAGATACCTTGTTACATGTCTTTCCACTTTCTAAGCTCTCGGCTGCGGTACTAATAGTTTTGGGAATAAATGATTTTCAAAGCAGCCAGTGTGAGAGCGGGTATGTCTTCCAGCTAGACGTCAGTTACTCATCGCCTGTGGTCAATTTGCGCAGAGATTAAATTGGCGCTTTCAGTTCTTTGTCCTAGAGCTTCTCAGAGGGGCGCTCAGTTGGCTTGTTAAGTTGTCACCGAGATCCACCTAAATGCAGCCATTTGCTCCGTGTAGTTAAATCCTGTTCCCTTTCTCCTCCAAAGCCCTTCGGCATGCAGGTCTGACCACTCACCCCTCTGGATAAAATGAGATTACAAGAACTTTGAAGAAACCAGATTCTGCTGCAGAGCAACAGCTGTCATACCCTCCCCGCGCTCTGGGGACTGTCCTGATCCGGCTCCTGGGCCCACGTGCTGTGCGGTGGGACCGTGGGGACAGAGCAGGGAGGTCTGGGGCAGGCAAAATTCTCCTTGGCGTGTTCATTGGTCTTCATTCTTTGTCCTCTCCTCTCGTGCCCGTATTTCTGTAGACTCACGATGCAGTGCCCTCTCAGTATATTTGTACAGTTCTTTAATGTTTGAAACATGACATCACTGTGTTTTTTGATTGGGACACCTCTTGGCAGTTCTGAGAGGTGCATAATAATATCTTTGTTGCACAGAAGCTGGGGAGATTGCGTAGCTCACGTTCTCATTGTGCCCAAGTCACGGCGTGCTTCTAGGCGGCCTTCTGTCTGACCAGCAGTTGCTTTGACCTTCGCCGTGCGGGGCACACTCATGCGGGGGCCAGCACCGTGGGCCAGCGGCTGGTCTTCTCCTATTTCCCACACGTTTGAGTGATGCAGGGCTCAGCTTGCAGGCAGAGGGAACCAGGCATGGATTTCTGAGTGACCAACTCAACCTCACAGCACCCAACCCAGAACGAGAGGCCGCAGGGAGGGAGGAGCTGAGTCTAGGTGGTAGAGACACAGCTGGCTGAGCTGGGGCACGTTGTCTAAGTGCCCTGAGCCTGCTGTGCCCTCCCATGAGATGGGAATAGTCTGTCCTGACCTCCTGGAGTTGCTGTGGGATTGAAGATGCTACGTGCTCCCGCCTAGCCTGGCGCTGGCGTGTGGTGCACGCCCTTGCCTGTCAGCCTTCCGTGGTTCTGCTGAGCTTGTTGCTCAGAAGGGACTCACACCTGTGGCCTTCGCACCCATGAACGATGTCTGCACAATTTCACCCTGTGTGGAGACGACAAATACCTGTCATAGTGGGTACGTCAGTGTGCACCTGCGTACGGAGCCCCTAACCCACCTCCATGCCGCCACAGCAGGGGGAGAGGTCCCCAGAGTGCTGGGTGCCCCAGCAAGGCCCCAGCAACCCCTCCCTCGGCACTCACAGCCTGAGCAGCACAGGCTGACGTGGAGATTGTGTGGTCTAATGCCATCGTGCCCTCAGAAAGCCCAGGACCCCAGTGACTCCTTCTACACCCTCCCCCTTCCTCCCTCTCTCCCGCTGTCTGTGCTTCCTCGTCTCAGGGTCCCCTCCATGGGAGCCTCCTGAAGCCTCTCCGTGGTGGCTGTTTTCTTCCCCTCACCTCTGGGCCCTGGCCTGGTGACACGGCGGGTGTCCTTGCTGCTGCTTCCAGATCATTCGTGCCGCCCCCCGACTCCAGCTCCCTTCCCTCTGCTGACCACGCCGGCTCCCAGCTCCCCCGGGCTCTCCTGTGCCCTTCCTCTCTCAGCCCCCGTGTGTTCCACGTTGGTGCAGATGCTCCTGCCCGTGGCCCCGGCTCCTCTTCCTGCTCTTTCCAGCTCATTCTTTCTGGTGCAGACTCAGGGGCTCTGCTCCCTTCCTTGGATGGCTGCCTCTTCACACCCCCTCGCTCCCCCGCATCCCTGCCCTCCAGCGCCACCGCCTCGCCCCTCGCCTGGTCCGGCCGCAGATGCATGTCTGGAGAAAAACACTGGACGCTGGCTCTCTCTCTGTCCGTCCCAGTGGGGTGGGCCTGAGGCTGCTGTCCCTGCAGTCCGTCCCCTGCTCCCTGAGCAAGACTCACAGGCCCACTCCGTTTCCTCAGCCTGCCCCACAGCCCCCTGCCCCGGCCGCTCCCCTAGCAGGAGCCGCGCAGGACAGCAGCTCCGTGCCCAGACCCCAGAGTGCCACGGCAGGAATGACCAGGCGCTGGAGCTCTGCAGGCCCAGCCAGGACCCCAGCAACCTCCCTGCCCTCCATCCCCCAACCCTTTGCCGCAGGTCGTCTGCCCCCACCTGCCCTCCGGCCCCCAGGACGAGCCCAGCATGCTGACCGGGGCTCCACACGCCCTTCCCTGCCCTATCTCCCTTCCCGGCACCTGTCACCTCCCTCTTGTCCATCCCTCTGTCTAGTCGCCCCTGGAACATGAGCTCCATGAGGGCAGGGCCTTCATCTAGGTCACCTACTACCGTTTCCGGCTCTCAGAGCAGGGCTGGCGCGGGACGAGGCGGCAGGGCCTTGCCCACCGGGGCCGGGATGAGCGCTCAGTCCCGGTAAGGGGCTTGCCAGACCCCGAGAAAACGGGGGCAGAAGAGAATTTCCACCTGGGCTGCCCGGACTGCACCTGATTCTCTCCTTCCAGGCTGAAGTGATTCCGTTTTACCTGCCTTGTCGGCTTATTTGCCATGAGTCCACCTGGTGTTATTTTGGTGGCTGTTTTAGGGTTTATAGGACGCGTCGTCTTGTCCCACCTTTCAGTGATACTCGGCCGCTTCACACGTGACCCTTACAGCGGGACACGTCCGCGTCTCCCTCCAAGCCTTGGCGCTCTCGTTGTCCTGCATGTTACTCCTACATACGTCGTAAACCCCCCGTACCGTGTGATTATTTTCACACAAAGACGTTAAAACAGTTTCAGAAGCATTTTCTGCGTGCCCGCCTGGCTCCCGTGTTTGGCGCTCTCCGTGCCCTGTCGCAGATCCACATCTCCGCCTGGTGTCACCTTCCTGCTGCCCGACAGGCTGCCTGCACGTGCTTTGGTGTCCGGATCTCCTGGTGACAAATTCCTTCCGCTTTTGTGTGTTGGCAGGAATCTTCACTTCACCGCTGTCTTCGAACGGTGTTCCCTGGGTGTGAGATCCCGTGGCGACGACTCCCAGCGCTCTCAGTCTGCGACACAGTTGCCCGTCGCTCCCTGCTTCCTGGCGTGCGCCTTCGCTGCCGCTCCCTTCTTCCTCCCCCTGCGTGTCCAGGGTCCTCGCTGGCGGGCTGAGCTTGAGGTTTCCTCTTTTCACCGGTGTGAAGTTCTCTTCACATTGCTTATGCTCACGGTTCATTGAGTTTTTTGCATCTATGGGTTTATAGTTTTAACTGACTTTGCAAAAACTTTGGCCACTATTTCTTCTTGAACCCCCCACCCCAGCTGTTCTTCCAGGGTCTCCAGCTGCGAGTGCACCAGGCTGCGACGTTTCCCCGCTGCCCCGCGACGCCGGCTGTGTTTCTGGTCTTCCACTTCTCTGCGCCACCTCGTGCCGGGCGGCTTCTGCTGCTGCATCTTCAGGCTCCGTGAGAGGCTCCGGCAGCCGCCTGTCCGCCGCTCACCCAGCCAGGGCGCCTTCCTGCTCGGATGTTGTCCTTGTGCATCTAGAAGGTCACTTTGTGTCTCTTCCGTATCTTGCATGTCTCTGCAACAGGCTCCGCCTTCCTCCAGCCCCCCGAGCGGACGGAACCCAGCCACCGCATCCCCCAGGTCCGGGGCCAGCCGTCGCCTACGCTGTTGTTTCTAACCTGATTTTGCCTGATTTTCCCCCTTATTCGTGGGTTGGGTTTCTCCGCCACTTGGCACGCGTGGGGATCTTTGATTGGATGCCACACATCGTGAACGTTGCCTTGTTGTGCCTTCCCGCAAATACGATGGAGCTTTGTTCCGACAGGCAGTTATTTGGAAATAGTTCGCTCCGTTCGAGTCTTGGGTTTGAGCTTTGCCAGGCAGGGCCAGACCCAGGCTCAGCTGGAGGCTAAGTTTGCGCCACTGCTGAGACAAACCCTTCTGGGTGCTTCCCCCGAGTCCCTGTGAGTTTTGATGTTTTCCCGTCTGGCTGCAGGTCATAGGAACTGTTTCTGGCTCTGTGTGAGCTCCACATACTGTTTTTCGGTTTGTTTTTTCTCTAAACCTGTCCTCTGGTGTCCTCCTCCTGCGCAAGTGCTGACGCGCACTCAGCGGAAGCCGTGAGGTCCGCTCAGCTCCCCGGGGCCCCCGCACGGGCTCTGGCTGTGGGACCCCAACCTTCTGCTCCGTCTCCTCAGCTCGGAGGAGCACTGGGCTCCTGTAAACCTTCTCCAGCCGTAAACTGAGGCCGCGGTGGGGCTCACCTCCTTCATTCCCCTCTCTCAGGGGCCATCGTCTTTTGTTGCCTGGTGTTTAATGTCCCGAAAGCCCCTTTTCCATACGTTTTCCTGACATTTTAATTGCTTCAGGTAGGAGGATAAATCTAGTCTCTCCTACTTCACCTCGGCTGGAAGCAGAAATCTGAGCTACTGTTTTAATTTCTTCAGATTTGACCTTAAATTATTTGCTGCAAAAAAATCTCAAGGACCCTAAAGATGATAAGATAATTCAAAGAATGTCCTGAGAACAAGAATCTCAAAATTATAGATTTAGTCAAGAAAGCAGTAGCAATATAGTAATTACAGTGTTTACTGTGATTCAAATAAATGAAATTTCTTATAATAAATAAACCATAACGTATAAAAACAGGGCTATAGAATTATTATAATTTAGGGCTAAAGAAAATTTGGCACATATTTTATAAAACAATTTAGAGTTAAAACTGGTCAGGAAAAATAAATTATAAGTCAAGATATACTCCATGTTTGTAAATAATTTTTTGCTGGATCATTAATATTCATAAAAATTAATTTGTTAGTCATTAAAATGGGTAAAGACATCACATTTTTTAAAATGTTCATATGAATTGCTTAATAACAATATTCTAACAGAACGGTGGTGTGACTGAGGTTACATCAAGAATTAAGGCAATGATGAAATGGGGCGGCCGCTGTGGAAACCAGTGTGGCGAGTCCTCAAAACATTAAGCAGAGTTACCATGTGGTTCGGCAATCCCACTTCTTGGTGCGTACCCCGGAGCATCGAAAGCAGGGGCTCAAAGGTCTTTTCACATCCGTGCTCAAGCATCGTTATTTGCAACAGCCGAGAGGGGAAGCAACGCAAGAGTCCACCGCCGGATGAAGGGCTAAATGCCACGTGACGGAATCGCGCCCAGCCCTGCAGAGGAAGGAGACTCTGACGCGGGCTGCAGCGTGGAGGGACCTGGAGGCCATCATGCTTAGCCTGATGAAATAAGCGTAGCATATGTGAGACAAATACCGCGTGATCCCACTCATAGGAGGTCCCTGAGCACTGGAAGTCACGGAGACAGAAGCAGAACGGTGCGCTGGGGAACTTGGGGACGGGGACGGGGACGGGCAGTCAGTGTTTGATGGGGACACAGTTCCCGGTTGGAAGATGAGCCAGTTCCGGAGATGATGGGTAGCACTGGTGGCTGCTCACCGGTGTGAATGTGTTTAGAGCCACTGAACGGGACGCTTAAAAATGGTTAAGATGGTAGGTTTTGTTATGTGTATTTACCAGTGTTTTTACAAAAGGTAACACGATGATTTTCTGTTCTGTTCTGGGCACTGAAGCGCCCGGGCAAGGCATCCATCCCTGTGCACGCTGCGTGTCCTTCCCGTGCCCGCCGCCCCTGGCCCCCAGCGCTCCGCGGAGGGTGCGCAGGCGGGGGGCGCTCTACCCCTGCGGCCGCAGACATGGACGCTGGGCCCCCACCTCACAGGGGTCTGGAGAAAGGGGCATTTCCCGTCACCCCTGACCTCTGTCATCCTTCCTGCGGGTCGCCTGCGTCCCCTTTAATTAAGGGTAGGACTGTTCTGTGATAATCATTGTTCTGTTTTGTCATATTAAGTTTTTTTTTTTTTTTTTTGCAATAGTAGAGCTGAGACCCTTCCACTTCCCCCTACAAAATGCTGATCCTTGTGCTTTAAAAAAAAAAAAAGCACCGGCCACCAGGGCCGAGGAAGCCGAGGAAGCATGGCTCACGGCTCACGCGGTAGCAGCGCTGATCTCGGGGAGGGACGTGCGCGGAGGTCCTGGGGACTCGGCTCCGTCTGAATCCACAAGGAGAAGGGGCTGCCAAGACAAAGCCCACAGCCCCAGCAGAAGTGTGGGGTCCGGAAGGGGCGGGGGCAGTTCCATTCGCCGTGGGTCCCTCGACCCAGCGCATGAGTGGCCTTCCAGGGTCCCTGCCGTGCAGAGGGGTGTGTCCCCACGGGAAGTTGGGGGGCGTGAGTGGGAAGCTGCGCTGGGCGAGCCGTGTCTCGCTGGAAAACAAGGCTGGGCAGCGGGGGCGAGGGGGGTGGTGCACGGCTGCTTCCAGTGGTGCGAGGCTGTCGTGCACACAGGGCTCTCGAGAGACGGATTATTTTTAAATCATAAAATAAACAGAGAGGAGAGAGGGAGAGACGGCAGCGAGGGGGGAGAGATCTTATCGCAGTGAAGAAGAGCCTGCTCACCCCAAAAAGGGGTCACGTACCAATGCCACAGGCTCCCTCCTCGTCACTCGCATTGGTCGCAGGGGGCTGTGCCAGCAGGCGCTGGGGACATCATTGGGGTCCCACCTCAAGGAGTTCACAGCCAGCAATGCCTTAATTCTTCAAGCGTTCCAGGAGCAGGAAGCTGCAGTTGACACAGGACAACTGGACACGGCCGCTGCCCTCGGGGGCTCAGGTTCAGGGGGACATTGAGACCTGCATTTCGGTGGACGCAACCCCAGGTGGCAGGACTCAAGAGCGAAGGTCGGGATGCCGTGGTCTCTGCAGAGGATGATCTGCGGGTGGGGGTGCTCCAGGCTAGGGTCAGGGATGCGGGTGTGGGTGTGAGGACAGGAGGGTGACACAGGGCAGGGAGGGGAGGCCAGGACCCCGGTGGGTCCCGGAGGGCCTTGGGGGCTGAGTTGTGCCCCGGAGGGACTTTGGGTGGGTCTGGCCCAAACCCCAGCTGCAATGAGAAAGCTTACCTGGGGTCCTGGAGCCACAAGCTTCCCCTGAAAGAGGCCCCTGTGCACAGGGTCATTACATGCCAGGGGCCACCTCGGGGGGCAACCCCGTCATCTGCACACGCAGTGGGTCCATGGGGTGGAGGGGTGTGTGTCACAGTGCCTCCGGACTGTTGGGCTTATGCGGGGACCTTGTGTGACACACAACGCCCAGGTCAGTCTGCAGATCTGGAGAGCAGGTGATATGCTGACCCCGGCAGCTCAGGGGAAGAAATGTCCCTCTAGGAACTCACCCCTCCCTGACTGCTGTGGCCTGCTGCTTCCTCTGTCCCCTAGGAGAGGCCAGCCTCCGCCGGGCGAGCCTGCCCTTCTCGGGCACTTGCTCACACACCCTCCTCTCCAGCTCAGGAGGCTGGGAGCGCAGGTCTCACCTGGACACAGCCCTTGGGGTGCGTTTATCCTGCGGCTGCTCCAGTGAAGCCCCCAGACTGGGCGGTGTGACCAGAAACGCTGTCTCTCAGCCCTGGAGGCTGGAAGCTGGAGACCAGGGTGTTGGCCGGGTGGCTCCTTCTGAGGCCATGGGGAGCATCTGTCCCGCTGGCCGCTGCAGCTTCTAGGGCGGGGTGGTTGCGACTGGTCTCCTCGGCTTGCAGATGCTTCGCCCGGATCTCTGCCTCTGTCATCTCATGGAGTCCACTGTGTGTCTCTCCACGGGCGAATTGGGTCAGGGCCCACTGTGTTCCAGTGGGACCGCAGCTAAGTTCGCTGCAAAGTCCCTGTCTCCAAATACGGTCGCACTCTGAGATACCAGGGGTTAGGACTTTACCATACGACGTGGGGGGCACAGTTCCGCCCCCCAGGGGTGGTGTTTCTGGCCTTCCCACCTCATCTGTCCTCCTCCCACGGACGGTTGCATCGACGCCCTCCCTCCCCCAGCTGCCTGGCTCCCACGGAGCAGGCTGGGGACACAGGGTCACTGCCCCCTCCCCGACCCCCGCCAAGGGCCCTGCACCAGCACTAGGTTCCCTCTAGGAAACCAGGCTGTGATGTAGTGTGTTTGCCTCAAGACCTTTTCCTTGCACTTAATCTCTTTAAAGAGACGCTCACAAGTAGGAGATTTTCACATGCTTTCAAAGACAGACCCTGTGCTTCACGGTTTCCACCGCCCCCTGCCCCTGAGAAACTGGACGTGATGCACGGCCTGGCCCGTTTCCCCAGGGAGGCCGACGCACGCTGCTGTCACCGGCCTGCACGGGACACCTTTCACTCAGCCCCACCGAGCCCGCTGGCTCCTCCAGGGACGAGGGCTCATCGCTGCGTTCGCTGCAGACACGCGGAATCTCACCTCTGACCTTCAACTCCGCCCACCGCGCCCTCCTGCCAAGCTCTGATTTCAGCCTCAGAAACCGGGAACCGCTGCCAAAGGGGAGTCCCTCCCCCTCCCCCTTTACAATTATAAAAAACTTCAAAAGACCATAAATGTGTTCGGAAGAAATTGCAGCCAACCAAGAAGCCACATGCAGAGGCCTTGGGTTAAAAAGTGTCACACGTGAATGACCGTCAAGGCCATTCACCCTCCAAACTCTGCCCCGGGGGCCTGCAGGGGCTACCGCCCGCCTGCCCTGGGTCCTGCCTGTGTGTCGAGGACACCACACCACCCGTCCCCGGCCCCTTGGCAGGTGTTTGTGTGCAGTGGGGACTGCACTGGGCCGCCCTCTGTGACCGCTCAGGAAAGCAAGTGTCCACCCTGCTTCCTCTGGACGGCTTGACGGCCCAGCAACAGAGCCAGCCCCGGCCCAGGAAAGGCCTGCAGGGACCTCAGCCACTGCCACCCCTGGCCTCCGGTCTGGGACGTGAAGAGGCACCGGATTCCCCATCTCACGGTGCTGTCTCTCCAGCAGGAACCAGAAAAGTTTCGCGTTTCTGTTCCCAGTGCTCAACAGGAGAGCAGGGAAAGTGACCTGAGGGAGCACAAGGTGACCGGGAAGACTTCCCGGAGGAGGTGATCTCTGAGAATTCCAATGGGCAGAGAGTCGTGGGAAGAAAGAAACACGCGCCATATCACAGAGTATGGGACACCTGCAGGCTGTGTGGGGAATCCGTCCTTCATCAGCGTGTACCCCCTGGTGCCCAGAGCAGGCAGAGCATGATGCCAGTGCCAGGGATGGAGGAAGCAGACCGTCTGGCCTGTGGGGTTGGCGCCCTTGTGAGCAGAGACTGCAGGCAGGTCAGTGACTAGCGGTGGTAAGCCGTGGGGCGCCGGGGCCTGGGGTGTGGGACAGACAGGGTGGGCCGTCTCCTGAGACGGGGAGTCAGGAGGGTGTCCACATCGGTAAGGGGCAGCAGGATCCCGAGGACGGGCAGTGGCAGAGTGCCCCAGGGAAAGCCAGGTGTGGCGCTAGGGCTGGAGCAGGGGAGGGCGCGGGTGAGCAGGGCCTCGCAGAGCCTGTCAGCAGAGCAAGAGAACACAGCACCACACACGGCGCTGGGGAAACCTCCGGAGGGCCTTGAGTGCAGCAGTGGCCATGCGAGCCCACCTGTGCTTCTGAGAGGTCACCCTGGCCGTGGGGACCTGGACCAGGACCACACAGGCAGAGCTACGCTCGTCCAGAGGCCAGATTGGATGGCCCGGGCCAAGTCCCCAGGGGGCCCCAAGTCTCTACCCTGTGGGCAGCTGGGCCCGTCCTTACCTGAGAAGCTGCAACTCCCGGCCCTTGAAGGGCAGCCAGGGCAGTACAAGCCCACACCTTCCCTGAGGTGGCATGGAACATTCTGGAGAGTTGGACATGGTCTTTGCCCCTTCTCTAGAGGTGCAGCAGGTGCAGCTGTGCACCTGAGCCAGCCCCGCACCTCGGCTGCACATCTCAGAAGGAAGATCTGGCTCCTAAGAGTTGTGAGGATGAGCTGGTCTTTGCATTCCTGGATACTGGGCAGGAGGCTGCTGCGGGCAGAACTGTCCTGTACAGAGAAGTGGAAACACACCTGGTGTGCTGGGGACAATGGAACCCAGATGCAGACAGTCCCAGAGACGGGTCTTGGTGGCCACGGGTTGAGCCAGGAGGAGGAGCTGATAGAAGAGCCCTGCAATTGGAGAAGGCAAAGCCAAGGTCAGAGTTCAAGGTTGGGCCAGAACGGGGAACAGGATGAAGAGCCTGCCTGGGGCTGGCAACGGTCCACCTCCTCCAGGGGGCCATTGGCAGGTGCGGCGTTTGTGTCTTATCAAATCTCTTTACCCTTCGTTTTACTGAGACTATTTCCCTGAATAATGTTGAGACCGTGGAAGACATTTCCTAGAATTAATTTATATGTCCTGTAGTACTGCAGTCCCTAAGCCCCAGGCTGCAGACTGGGACTGGTCCACGGCCTGTTAGGAACCAGGCCACACAGCAGGAGGTGAGCGGCAGCGAAGCTTCATCTGTATTGGCAGCCGCTCCCCATTGCTGCCATCACCGCCTGAGCTCCGCCTCCTGCCAGATCAGCGGGGGCATTAGATTTTCACAGGAGCGTGAACCCTACTGTAAACTGCGCATGGAGGGACCTAGGTTGTGGCTCCTTATGAGAATCCAATGCCTGACGATCGGAGGTGGAGCTGGGGTGGTGATGCTAGCGCTGGGGAGCAGCTGCAAATTCAGATTGTCACTAGCAGAGAGATTCGACTGCACAATAAATGCAATGCACTTGAATCATCCCAAACCATCCCCCATCCCCTGTCCATGGAAAAATTGTCTTCCACAAAAGCGGTCTCTGGTGCCAGAAAGGATGGAGACCACTGCTGTGGTAAATAGTTTTCAAAAGCATGTTCTTTGTCCTCCTCACGAACAGTCTTCTCTCCTGTTCTGGGGCCACGGTTTTCTGAGAAGCCCTGGTGGTTTTCCATCGAGAGCTCATCTTGTGTCTGGAGTCTGAGGGCTGCAGCTCCCCTCTGGGATATCAGTGCCCAGGAGGCCTTGACTTCAGAGGGTGTCTGGGCTGAGTGAAGACTCCTTGGTTCTCTTCCTTTGAGAAGGGAACGTCACGTTTGGCTAATCCAGATTCCAACTCAGGCTGTCTATGGTTCCTTTTCCAGAGACAGTGAACGAGAAGCTACCGACGTCACACCGGCCACTCAGGGTCCTTCCTGCTGCAACCCCGACAGTTACGGGCTCCATGTCTTCAGTTGTGCGGAAACTCCCTCCTCTGATCCCAACTGTATTTGTTGCTGGACAAGCAATTCTAGAGCGAACTCGGATAGTTTGTGTCTTTCAAGAAATTGGTCCATCTCATCTAACCCACTGAATTTATTGGCATATTGTTCATGGTATTCCTTTATTCTTTTTTTTTTTTTTGAGACAGAGTCTCACTCTGCTGCCCGGGCTAGAGTGAGTGCCGTGGCGTCAGCCTGGCTCACAGCAACCTCAAACTCCTGGGCTCAAGCAATCCTCCTGCCTCAGCCTCCCGAGTAGCTGGGACTACAGGCATGTGCCACCATGCCCGGCTAATTTTTTCTATATATTTTTAGTTG